>BMAT01006831.1:352985-374414 GCA_019649035.1 Elysia marginata
AAAAGAAAGAGATAGATAGCAGTCATGAAGTATTGGACTGACACTGTGTCCTCCCCTGTTTGTTGACAGGGAGCCCAGAACACGGAAAGGGAGGCCTGGAGAAGGACAAGCTCCGGATTAGAAGACGGAAACAAAGATTCTTGTTCAAAACTAAAATAGGAGGAGTAAAGTGTGGGAGATAGGCTGCAGCAAGCACATGCTTAGCATTAAACTGGCGTGCTAGACTAAGAGGTAGAGTGAGACAACCCAAGTGCAGTATTTTCTACTGCAGATCAATTTTTTTTTTATTGTTGATTAGGACTGCTGACACTGCATTTTGATTATCATAGACTGTGCTTGCCATAGGATGGAGAAGTATCTAAGAAGGAGGTTAGAGTATAATGGAGGGTTGAGGGTATTAATGGAACAATTTGGCATTGCTCCTACTAGACCCTTAATAGGCTGTGTTTTTACCTAGGCCACTGTACCCAACAGGCCTGTCAGTTTAAGTATGGGTAAACTAGAAGATGAGAGTTATAATGACCTATTTCTATTAGAGGTGTTACAATACTTAGGAGAAGATAGTTTACTCAAAAAGTGCTACTATATTGTTACAGGCCAACCCAAAGCAAAGTTCAATGTACATTATAGGTAGGAGAGATCCTGCTCACAGTGAAATACACACACCTGCACGCGTACTGCATCGTCTGCACACCAAGACCTTACTCCTAGCTATCACTGATCTACTCACTCACAGTAAGCCAACAACAGCCAAAATATTACCGAAGAATGAAACAGAAAACAAAGTCAGAAAAAGAAAAAAACCAGTAGAAATAGCACAGAAAACCAGCAAAAATAAAGCGCAGAATAGTATAGAGGAAGAAAATAAGAGAAAAGTTACAGAAAAACCAATAAAGAAATAGCCAACGAAACCAGTTGATACAATGCATGATCATTAAATATGATGGTTTCATGATCAAACATCATCGTAGCAAACATAGTGATTTTTTTCACACATTTACAATGCAATAATACAATGTTGTTATATTGGCGAATAACATCAGTTCATAAAGTAAACAGTTAATCTTCAGCTCAAAGATAAACAAAAGCAATAACTATGATGGCTCAGTATGTAAACAAACTCCAGGCATCACTATCTACCAGGTGTAGGTAGGCCAATCTAAGATTAAAATCCTCTCAATCTTAACTAAGAGGACCATTGTTTGGATACAAAATTCATTTATTCAAACCAAAAATAACACCACTTGTCAGCTAAATGCTCTCATCTTTAACTTTACTAGATCTACCTTTTCTGTCCATATTATAAGCAATATAATGAAACTGCTCTTGCTTTGGGGTCACTCATGTGTATGCAGTAGTGTTTTGGTTGAGCATAAAGCGAAGTAGCGCAGCAATTTACTATGAGACTCTGTGCATAGCCTTGAAATTTTTTGTAATTTGGGTGGGTTCGATACCAGAGGAGGGAGTTTTATTTTTTCAATGGCATGTAATTCTCTTCTTGTACCATATTTTTTCTTCCCGCATCAAATTTGATAGGGCTTTTTTTCAAAATGTTTGAAAGCATATCCGACTGATGCACACAAGAAGATTAGATTAAGATAAACTAGATAGGCCCAGCTACCCACCCAGCCCAAATTTTGTGTTGAACTCGTTCACATTATTGTTGTGTTTATTAACAGTACTGGCAAAGACAGTACATCTTCAGTACATATATTTATTGATATGGAGAACTACACAGCAGTGATAGACATAGATATCTGGCAGGGAGTGAGTACTAGTTGTAGTGTGTAGTAGTCGTAGTAGTAGTAGTCGTAGTCGTCGTCGTCGTAGCAGCAGCAGTTTTTGTCACAGAAGCAGCACTAGCAATAGCTATGAATATTCAAGATGATGTTGCTGTAAAAGAAATGGCGACGGTATCAGTAGGCCTAAATTATGGTTCTGGTTCATGTGCTTTTGTTGGTTTGTACGTATTCTACTGTAAAACAAGAAGCCTCCATTATTATCTATCGGCCCCTTGCTTTGTTATGGCCAGGCTGTGGCATATAAATAAAACGGGCAAACAAAGTTTTCAAATCACCTCATTCAGCAACCAGACACCAGCCGAGTGGCCGCAGAAACCATTGATCATTCAGCTGACCTGACTTGACCAGTTTGCTCAATGGAGCACGCTAGTCTAACACTGCTGTCGGATATTAGTCACAGGTTGGGTACTAGCTTAAGCCTAGGTACTACAACTAGCTCAACCTGCAACCCATCATTTAGACCCAAACCTAAGCCTAAGCTAAGGCCGCTTCAGCTCAATGATCACAAAACATATGGTAGGCCTCGCTTCTGTAAGGTCCCCGGGAGCTTAGGCTTGGTACAAATCAAATCCATGTTAGCCCCACATGTTTTAGGGATTGTATGAACCTTCAGTAAATTACTCCAAATCTACTAAAATTTTGTGAAAATATAATATAAAGCTTTTTTTTGGTTTAAAATATTGAGAAAAAGAAGAAAATTAGACCTTTAAATAAGGTTTTCTCAAAAAAGACAAGATTTCCAATTTCTGACTTATTTGCCATGGACGCAAGACAAATAGTCACCAGTTTATCATTATTTTTAAATAGGTGGCGTAAAGTATGTGATTGAGCTTGGACTAGAAATGTATACATAGTAACTGAATCATCTATATTGAAATGATATGCCAACATTGGCTTTGCATGACCCTGTGTGGTCATCACACTTTAGAATGACGGGGTAGAAAACTTTGAAAATTTTAGCATGATGCCTATCTAGACACCCTGTCCATTACAACCACAGTGGTTATTGATCTTCAATGGTCGCATAGGCAAGGCCAAATATATGGGGGTGGATGGGGTTCTTTTTCATTCTAAAGGGTCTAATTGATCTCCAATCTTACAACCAAGATGTTGAGATAGCAAAATAAATATATTCAGTACAAAGACAGATATTAACTCAATGAATACTGGCTTTTTTCAGACCCTTACACTGACATTTTAGGGGAATATTCAAGAATTTGTGAAAAATTAAAAACCTTTTTCTTTTTAAATTTAGTTATTAAATGTAACCAGACAAGCCCCCAGTGTAACAACGTCCGTTGGTCCAGGAGTATTAAATTTAATAAGACACTGCAGTACTTCATTGAAATTATAAAATGTGACATTTTATTAAATAGAAATAGACGAAACTTTTTCTTTAAAACTAGGAATAATATAGTAAGAATCTATCACAATATTCCTGATGCTACCCTTCACATCTTCCATCGCCAATACTACCACTCTGATGCCGATCTTTCACTTTTATTTTCTGTTTTGCTGTATTGATAGAGCCCAAACTTTCCCTGATTATTTTTATATATGCATATTCCTCACAAAAGAGCCAAATCCCAATAGTTCCCTTTTTTTGCATTTAGCGTAAATTATATTTAGCCTTCAAATTTATCTCTGTACTATAGGCATCACAGTGGACTTGCAATACACATTGGAAATTTTATCAGAATGTGTTGATTCGTGTAATTTCTATGATGGTTAAAAAAAAAGACATTGTTTGCTCATTACCGGGTACATGTATTGAATTTAAGACAAGAACATAGATGTTAATATATTGAGCCATTCATAGCCTTGTTTAGAAACTATTATAAAGCAATATTTCTTTTTTTTTCTAACAAGAGAAAAAGCAGAAATATTTGCATTGTAGGCCTAGTAACTCATGACAACACTTAACCATGTCATAAGTTTTTTTTAATTCAGCCAAGAACAGTTACAGATTACACAGTATTTTTTGCTCAGTAAATTAACAAAAAAATTTATTTTTGTAAACTCATACTCTCCAGATGATCAACCTGGGACTGCTCAATCAAAAAAGCATAAAGGTGCCCGCGGAAAACATGGAAGGCCTGATTTCAGCGACGTTGGTGAAAGCGACGGTGAAGCTACAGGATTTTTTGGCAAATTCTTTGGAGGTGGAAAGAAGAAGAAGGGCAAAGTTGGCTTTGTTTTTGATGAGACCAAAATTCCTGCAGAGGTAATGCAGAGGCTGTACCAACGAGCAAAACTTAAAGCTCGACCTCAAGACAGTAGGTCAGACTTGAGCGGAGCTGGGGATATCACGCTCAGTATGAGCGACACAAGTGCAGGGTCTTACATGGATGGCAGCAAAGTGAACCTCAATGATAAACTGAGAAAACTGGAATTTGAACGCTTCACAGACACTGTGAACAAGAGGAACAAAAGGTTAAGGTCCAGAAACCTTGCCAGAGATTACAAGCTAAAGATATCTCATGGTAAAACCAGTATAGGAAGCCCTTTTAATGACGAGGGCAGCAGCTCAGACTCGGACACAGGTGATTCAAAGGTCATACGAAAGAGCAGAAGCTTTCCTGATCTCTTGAGTTCCCCTCACATTCAGAGTGACATTGAACAGCGCAGGTCAGATAGTAATAGTGGCTTATCTAAATGCCTAGCTCCAAGCGCTAGACCATCATTTTCAGATGCCTTACTCCACATGGGGAGAGAACGTCAACGGGGTTCGCACCACATACGCCAGGGCGCTAAACAGCGATTTCCAGACAGGCATCACCGGAGAGCTAAAGGAGAGCATAAGTCAAGAGGATCAAGGAGGGGCTTTTCATCGAAGACTACACGTGACAGTTGGCCAGAGGGCGAGCCTGTAGCGCCGTCTGAAGGTCATCTCCACATACTGGTCAACCCAGAGAAAAAGCAGACAATTCCTGTGGGTTCTGTTGTTTCTACTGTAACCACACAAGCTTCCTCGTCTATTCAATTAGAGCCAATGCCTGTCGAAAAAGCGGACGGTCACCTGCAAGCAGATAGTATGTCCACTCTAGAGTCTGGGAAGACAAAATCAACAGAGGAGGAGTCGTCTGATCTTGACTTGACAAAGAGAGCAAGGAAAATGCGAAAATGGTTGAAGAGGAGGGATGGGTCTCCAAGCGCCTCCTCACAGCCTTTGTCAAGCAGACTGTCCCCCTTGGTCAGTGCTTCTTCGTCCACTTGGCTGACCAGCCTGCTCAGCGAGACTGATCTCAAGCTTGGAAACATTGACCGTGAGATGGACCAGGTTCTGAGTCAGGTGTGCTCTCACTCGCACTCAACTGAGACAGAATGGAGCTCTGAAAGCCTAGGCTTCATAGGCGGGGACACTAGCTCCTCAACCACTGACTTCACTGAGCCCGTAAGAATAAAGTTACCAAAGAACTCCCAAATTGATAAAAAGTCTCATAATGTACATATGGATGCTGATGAGGCCAACAGAGAGGCAAGTATTCAAGAAACAAAATCACAACCTCCTCGCACAAAATCATCTTCAGACTCGTATACAAGAGAAAAAGAAAGCACAGGAAGCACTATATCAGAAACGTTTACAGAGCAGATTGAATCTAAAGCAGAGGAAAGTGAGAGATCAGAAATCAAAATCACTTCTAGTTCTACCAGGACAAGTCCAAGTCAAGACCCAGCTACAGAGCAAAGTGAATCTAAGGAAGGTGGCAGTGAGGGATCAGAAGTAAAAACTGCAACAAGCACAACCAGCAGTGATGCCAGGAGCGAAAGATACCAAGACACATCACAGGATAGGGCCAACCCTGAGTCTTCTGAAAATCCAAGAGAATCTACCATTTATCATGAAAAAGAAAAGGAACGCTCTGGTTCAGAGAACCAATCCACCCAGTCTAAAACAGGTAATAGGGGTATAGTCAGTAGTGGGTCCCAACACACAGGTCCGAATGATGGTGGAAACCAAGATGTTTTAGAACAGTCTGATATTGCCACCAAGACTGAAAGTAAGCTAGAAGAATTGAGTCATAGGCACAGTGTTCCAAATACCTCGGATTCTGCTCATATCAAGAGCTCCTCCCTTATGTCCTCAGAAGCTGCAACTAAAACCTCTGAATCAACAATGGCCAAATCATCCTCTGAGGAAAAGACACAAGAAAAGGATACAATTTTCACTGATTTGGAACAAAGTTCTCATTCAAAAAGTGACAGAAACGTTGTCACATTGTATCCTGCTGATGTAAAGAAGTTTAGAGAAAAAAAATCCCAAACTTTGAATAAGGAAGGTGTCAAAGAACCAGGAAGGAAAAAATCTGGTAAGATTCTAAATAGAAAAGAGAAAAATTTACACTTGGCAGTACACAAAAACAGGCATGAATCAAAATTGATAGAAGGTTTGGACGCTGGAGTGCAGACTGTAGTGCGGGCGTTTTCGGACATGCCTAGAGTTAACATTTCAAAGGATCAACCAAGGGAAACTACTGACAACAGCACTGGATCAGGGGAGAATACTTTACAGTCTACCACAAGTAAGTCCTCAAATAAGGTAGAGAAACAAGGGAGGTCATCAAATGAGGAAATGGCAAAGTCAGAATCAGCACAAAAGACAATAGAAGACTTGACAGACATTTGGGAACTTCCTACAAGTGAATCCCCTAGACCCCCGTCACCACCATCTTATGAGGACAAGAAGAGCCAGGTGCTTAAGATGTTTGATCCCAAGTATTTCACCTTCCCAATGTACCAGCCTGTGTCCAGGGGAAACTCTTCTCACCTGCACAGCCAGCCTGCAATGATGCCGTCTCAGATCCCAGACCAGGCTCCAGGCATTTCTACAAATTCTGAGTTGTCCACAACAGACTTGCTCAATAACTCTTTGTCAGGACAAAGTTGGCCTTCCAGCTTGCCTCAGAGTTCCATGCTTGCAAAAACTCAATCCCCTGGAGGACTTGGAGTGAACGGAACAAAGAAACAAACCAAACAGGGTGTAAGGGCCTCCCCAGGGATCCACCGTGGGATGGGAGGAGCAGTCCCATCGTGGCAATTCATGACTCCAGGGTTAGGCAGACGATGCACTCACAGAGCTCTGCCAGTTACTGTTGAAGGAGCTGCTGTCTCAGGCTATGAAAATTTTCCTTACAAGGCTAGTGATATTCTATTTCAAGATTCACCAGCATGTTCTGGTAACACAGGTACCGGAAAACAAAATATGGCTGTGCCTGAAAGACCAAATGATGAAACAGGTCAGAAAAATAAAGACAATGCGCTCAAGGGCAGCTCTGCTCAGTCCCATACCTTTGTAGCTGATCAGGCAATGAATGTAGCCCAGGGGTTGGGCTCTCAGCTCTCTGCATCAGTTCAAAGGTCTGAGGACTCGCCCAGAAAAGTTTTGTCCATGCCCGCGCAAAAAGCATCCAGGAACTTTGGTCAGCTTGCTCCAGACAAAAGCAAGAGTTTCCCAGCTCCAGCTGATTTCAAGAGTGGTGCAGTTAAACTAGGTGAATCTGACAGTGAAAAACTGTCCACCCTTGACTTGCTATGGCAGTCTGAGAAATCTAAGGAGCTGAGCAAGTCTAGAGCAGACAGCAACCTTGAGATCGGCTCTCCTGGGATGTCCGAGACCGCTAATCTTAAGCAGCATATCTTGAAGGACAATCATATCTTGGTTCACACAAAAGATCAGGGTGCCCCAACCCCCTCTTTAAAAGAGAGCTCTAGTACAGTGCAGTCTCGGGGTAAGCAATTTGCCTCAACTTCTACTTCAAATCCAGTTCTGCAAAATTCTAACTTATCTTTTGTAGTATCCATGCTTCCATCAAAGGCTAAGCTTACCTGCCCATCATCAGACTTTAAGACATACCCTGTCACCTACAAAACTGAGAGGACCGATACTTTCTGCAATGCAAAGAGTGAGAAATCACAGCAGCAGGAAAGACCCAAAAACAAGTTTCTTGAGACCTTGAACAAAGAGCTGGATACTTTTGTTGACACTGCTGGTTGGATTAGCTCAAAATCTCCCAGTCAGATCCACATAGACTGGGACAAGTGTAGCGACGAGAGGAAGAAAAGGCAGCAGGAAAAACTCAAGAAAGTCTTGATATCTGAAAACTCCTACCATTCTCAGACCCCGCAGCAGCAGCAGCCAGTGCAAAACAGAACCGATCTTGTTGATACGACGGGAAGAGCTGAGATTAATCTAGGTCGTGAAGAGGTTGATCTGTTATCAAATCATGTTTTGTTTCCACGTCAACAAAATTACTCTAATTTCAGGCAAAGTACCCAGAGTAGCACAAATATTCAGGGTAGACATATTGATGCTAAAGGTTGTGTAGAGAATCATTCTTTGCAGCAGCAGCTAACAAGTGGCCAATCAAGTCAGCACATGCACAGAGATAGCACACAGGGAAAAGATTCAAAGCCTCAACCTGTGTCTTACCACAGCAATTGTGTCCTGCCTGGTACCCAGAGGTTTAGAGTGGGCTCACGCACTGCAACCCAGGCTTCTCCCACACGTCATGGAGCTAAACTTCCACGAGGCGCCTCACCTGGTGCTACTGAGTCTTTGTACTCCACAGGGAAAGAGGATGTAAACTCCCTTGATTCTTGGGCATCTGCACAAACAAAGGAGTCACCAAGATTACAAAATCCCCATCCAGTTTCCTCCACTGAGATTTCTGGTGGGACACACTATTTCTCCCGAAAACTGCCGCCTTCTGTGGTTGTTCTTTCACCTAATGAGGTCAAACTGCTCACTGCCGCTGACAAGTTGTGCGGTGTTAACAGGTCAAAGCCAGCAAGGGAAAAAAATGACCCATCAAAATATGCAGTCTCCCTGGCTGCTTATAAGACCTCAGGAAAGCCTTTCACGTCTTTCCCACAGGCTCAGCATGCTTACATTTCTGCTCGGGATACCATCATGTGTGCGGAGCAACTGACAAAGTTCCGCACAGGAAGAAGGCCAGACACACAGTTCCATACCCCCGGTATTCACCTAATACCATCAGACATTGAACTGTCTGCCTCTCAAACAAGTTGCTGCTCCTCTAGCGGCGCTGATTTTATGTCTGTACCTTCCCTGGGGGAGGCATCACAGCAGGAATCGTGGACATCAGTCAGAGGGCAGTCTGATGAAGCCGAGTCCTTTGCAATGTCTTGTGCTGTAAGGGATAAAGAAGAATTGGATGATAGAGAATGGGGCACAGATGTAGAATCACGGAGAGCTGGCTCAAATCATTCACCCTCCTTAGGAACAAGATACAGATCAGAGGAAGGATCGAGGCAAGGAGCAGACATCTCTAAGACCAGTAATTCTGGTGCCAGTACTCGATTTATGTCTGATCATGGTACAGAGAATCTGTCAGGAAAAAGTCCAGGATACATCTCAGGCCAAGATTCATTGAACAGTCCAGTGCATAGGATGGAAAAAAGATGTGATTATCTTGCAGAGTTTAGTACAGACTTCGGATCAGACAAAGGCACTAATTACAAGTCAGACTTGGGCACAGAGTACGGCTCAGATTTTGGGTTAGATATAAAATTTGAAAAATCATTAGATCAGGTTTTTGAGAAAGGATTTGACCCACAAGATTTCAGCTTATCGGTGGATATTTTGGAAGCCGTTTCACATCCTCACAGGCCCTTGGCCTTATCTATAGAGGAAGGTGAAGAAAGTGTGGATGACTATGATAAAGAAGAAGTAGACCCTGGAAATTTAGATTCAGGTGTAATACCACAAGATAAAACAGAAAATGTTGTAAATGAGCCTGCTTTAACCACTGAATCAGATCAGAAATGCATAGACCACACAAAGTCTGAATCTGATGGGGAAGATGTACTCAGAGTCTTGTCCTACCTGAGCTCTCAGCACAGCTCATTGTCTGCCAGTTCAATCAACTGTCTTATCTCTAGGCGAGAGTCTGAGGCGGGGAAGTCATCAGCAGAAGCTGGCGCTTCCTTAGCAAATACCAAGAGTGTTTCAGAGCAAAATCTCGTGGGCCAGTTAGCAGAAAGTCAAATATCCAAATCAGAAAACCTAGTTCAGACCCCAGACTGTGGGGCTAAATATTGTGACAATAACTTGTCTGAGCAGCATAGGGCTGGGAAACACTGTAGCTCAAATCTATCGGTGTTTACAAGACCACCATCCCCTGTTGAAGCCACAAGTGTCACAAGTGAGTGGATTACATATCCCACCGTCCAGAGAGTGAGAGAAGGTGTAGAAATGGAAACAGAGGATGGAATGCTTGCCCCTAGCCATGCAGATAAGCCTGTGGTTGTAGAAAATATTGCCCCTGCAGCTCCACCAGATGGACGTCTTGAACAGGGGGCAGCCTATTCCAGTGAGTCATCTGTCAGAGTGTCCAGCTTGTCTTTACCTGTATCTGTCTTCTCAAGAGTCCCCAATCCCTCTCCCAACAAAGAGGCTGAGCCAGCTTCAGCTGTGGTGAACACATCAAGTACCAATGAGGCACAGCCTACTCTCATCACAGCCTCCACAAATGACAAAGACCATCTTGTTGACCCTCAGAATATCAATGTCATTGAAACCCCGAGACAATCTAATAGTGTTTATGCATTATTTAAACCACCTGAGCTAGCAGATGAAGCAACCCAGCCTGTAGCTGACCTTCGTTTGGAGACAATGAAATCAAAATCTTTCACTGAATTTTGTAATCGTCTGGACGAGATTATAACTGCCCCACAAGAAGAAGATGGTCATCTGATAACAAGATTTTCCTCACAAGCTGCACCACAGCAGCTTGTTTTTAACCAGTCTGAAGAAAACAGGGAAGAGAATTCTTCACATCAACTTGAACAGAAAAAGCAGGCTTTGACCAGGTCTAGTGAGCGATCAAACAGTGTCGCACAAACCATACTCAAGCCATTGAATCAAAAGCTGGATGGAAACCCTCTCCAATTACAAGAGCAGCAGTCTTCTCTGGTGCCAGTGTCTTGTATTGAGGATTCGATTCAGCAAGCAAAGGTTACCCACCGTGACTCATTCCAATCCAAACAGGAGAACAGTATAAAGGTTAATCTCACAGATGTTCAGCCTCAGCCTGAACTTTCATGTCCTGAGCCAAATAACTGTGTCTCAGAGGACCTAGCTGTAGAATGTTCTCAGCCCATAAATCTAACAGAAATACAGGCTAATGAATCTCTGGCAGTTGTGAACAATTTACAAAACAATATGAGTATTAAACCTACACAGCAGGGACTGAGCAACACGACATTACCCATGTCCGACACTTCTCAAATGTTGTCTCATGACCCTGGTCAGAACATGATAGACCAAGGACCTCATGAAACAAATTTGCCGGAAAACAAATTTGAAGCTATTAGAGAAACAGACAAAGAGTGCTTTAAAAAGTGTCTAACTTCGCCCGATGCATTTTCTGAGATCACCAAAGGTTCCATCAATGCTTTTGAAGAGACTGTACACACAAATGATGAAAGTAAAAGTACATCTAAACAGAGTGGCTCTGATGCAGATGTTGGTATTGAACAACAAGAAGAGGAGGATAATCTGATTGATTTGGAATCTTTGCCTGATTCACAAAAGGAACAGGCAGCATGTCAGTCTAAACTTACAGCAGGAAATATTCAACAGAATCCTCATTCAGACCCCCAGTTATCTGAAAAGGGCATGGTAAAGAAAATTTTTAGAGGGCCCGCAGAATCAACCTGTGAACGTTTCGAGAACCAGCAAGCAAGCAAACAAAAGAGTGTGATAAATGACGATCAGCCAACTGCTAGCATTGAGCCTGGTTTCATCCCAGAGCAGCAGAATTTAGATTTCAATGTATCCAGAGATCCTGGGATAGGCACAGCAAATATCATTGGAACCAAGCAGATGAAATCAAGCATGTGGAAAAGTCCTCAACGGCAGGCCAAGACTGTCAGGTTTGAGCAAACTGTTGGAAAAGATCCAACAGCCGTATCAATATCAAGACCTATTGTTCCTCACAATGTGTACAAAACAAAACAGACAAAGGAAATGGCTGGACAAGATTTTTCTAATTTTTCAAGAGTGTCTGAGAGTAGCTCCTCATTGGAGCTAGACTCTACTGACAAAACAGGCCTGTTCGGCAGCAGTTTTGAGAGTCCAGTGAGCAGCGTGGATCAGAAGTTCTTGGGTTCAAGTCTTTCTTGTGTTGATAGCACTGGTGCAGTCTCCCCTGGAAACTTGGATAGCAGTTTTGACTTTTCACTCGCCTCCATGGTGACGCTAGATCCAGTAAACAAGGATGACATCGACAAAACATCTGACTCGTCAGGACCTGGTCATGACAGACTTAGGCTGGTCTACTACAGAAAATTTAAAGATGATCCTGGCAGATCCCCAAAAACTATGACTAAGGGTAACGTTATCGAAAACAACTGTAAAGATTTGAATGACCCAATGGAAATCAGCTATGGACGTTCAGCATTTGCTGTGGTCAAGTCAAGCAAACCTTCACACGTGTCTAAACTAAGTAGCTCTTCACATGCTGACGGCGAAAACTCATCAGGAAACACAGAGAGTAATGGTGTTGAGCACAGCAAGGCCAGAAGGAAGAAGGCACCGAAGCAAATTTTGTTAAAAACTAACACCTCGAATTCCCATAATGCTGAACCGGCTAGAGAGAGAAATGCAGGCAGTTCAAGCAATACTCAGCCTGCTTCAACTCATTTTGAAAGTGACGTGAACAGCAGCCTGGATTATCCTTATTCTGGCAACTTTTGTTCTCTAAGGAGTGAAACTTCTTCGTCATATGATGCCGATTTTCAAGTAGCATCCTGTCCTAATTTAGATACTAAATCTTCCAAACAGATATTCCCTGACCAAATTAGAACTAATAGAAGTTACCCAGAGCTTGCCGCTGTGCCACAAAACAAATTTGATCCTAAACTGAATGTAGTCAAGATTCAGAGTGGACGTCATGTGACTGCAGAGTCTGAGAGAAGTTCACCTAGATCAGAGGAGACCAACCCCTGTGGATTATATGACAATGATTATGGTTCAACCTCCTCTTGTACTGGTACATCCAATATGTCTGAGCATATCTGTTCTTCTTCAACAGAGAGTTCCAGTCCGGGATTGGACTTTAGGTCGGGTGACCAAAGATTCTACGGTAGTCGTGGCAGGTCTATAGGGGAAGGCCAACACTGTTGTGGCAGTGTCATCAACAGAGATGTAATATCATGCCAGTCAGCATTCAACAGAGACAATAGACATATTTCAGCTCTCTGCAAGGACTCATTCCTTTCCAGACAAGCCCACCATGCAACACATGCAAATGATCGTCAAAGACATTACAAAGATATGGATATGGCATCCAGCAAGTGCAGAGATTCAGAAACCTACTTTTCTTCTGATGTTCAAACAAGCAAGAAACCTTTTCTTCCCTTTTCTGGAGAAAGTGTTGGTTCGGTAATCAATTCAAGCTTGGAAGTTTTATACTCTGCTAGCCAGTCTCATCAAGCCATGGATAAAGAGCTTGCTGGGTTCAGGCATTGTAGAAAAATTGAAAACAGCAATATCGATTCCCCGAGGAAAAGCCGAGGCTTTTCCCTGGGAGAGAGTGAAGACAAGAAACAGTTTAGGCATGACGACCATAATCCTGATGCTTCATACCCCAAGTCTGTAGAGCTCCAGCACCAACAAAGACAATTTTCGTCTGGTGGACATAACCCTGTAGATTCATATCAAAGAGTGGATTTGCCCTGGAGTTCATATCATGATGAACCAGCACTAGGACAAAAATGTAGTGACAGGTCAAAACAAGTTGTAGCGCCACCTAATAGTCTCAACCCTGATGCCAACCTGAAACCCCTAGTTTACAAAAGTTACATCCCTCAAGGATTCAATTCACACGCTCTTTACAATCAGCCTAAACCAATAGAAGTTAAAAATATAAACAACACGATGGTGGTGGGAAAATCAGGGAGTGAAAGATCCAGCCAGAGTCATGGAGAAAATGAGAGTAGGCTCAAATTACATTCTCACCACAGGAGTAGAAGTCTCTCCAAGAAATAAAACTGAAGTTAAAACATACATTTCCTGCTAAGTTAGTTACTGTATGCTATGTATAACATGATACAGAATAATTATTGAAGATTTTGTTTGGTCATTTTGATTTTTAGCTTTCGAAATTTCTATGCTTTGTAGTTGATTGTTTTATACTTATACACAATTTGAACTTGTACATGAATATGAACAATTTTGATTATTTCTGAAAATCTATTAATTTTGCAAGAATTAATTTTTACTTTACCTTTGTAGAACCATATGAATTTCATATACCATTGCAATTTTGTCTGTATAACAATAATATATTGGCTTAGATGACTTACTTGGTATCGTAGTTAATAGAAAAACTAAGAGCAGGGCTGCCATCTCTTGAGGGTAATAATGAAGAAATTAACAAGTTTTTCTCCATATTGTGCTGCAATATTCTATTCTAACAAAATGCAATTTTTTAAATCAGTATTTGCTCTTCTCTCGTTGCCAAAGATAATTGAAAAGAAAAAAAAAATAATACTCTAGTTATGGAAAAAGGATGATAATAGGATCATTGGAAATAGTTAGGTGGTTTTTTTTTCTTTTTTACGTCAGCCAATATGTTCCTATACAGATTAAATTCTGGTTTGCTCTTGTTAAATTTATCCCACTAGATATCTATTTGCTTTTTGATAAATTTTAAGTATGTGTATCACCTAAAATAAATTATATTTCAATCATGTATACATATGTTTTAATTGTCTTTTCCTTTAAAATCGTCATTTCCATTGTTTCAGATTTTTATGAGCAGGATATATTTTAGGCTTACTCCCCAAACGTTGAAAAATTTATTGATCAAATCTTAAATGTAAAGTTTACCGACAAAAGAGCTGAAAAACACATCAACATTTTGAGTGGATTTGTTACAGCTTGCGCAACCTCATTAACTTTAAGGTTTTTTGTCTCCTCTGTCCTAAGCACATGATTTTCCATCTTCTTCATTTAGATCTTTATCTAGAATCTAGATTTCGTGGAGCCCTAAAAGCATTTTATGTAATCAAGGTGAAATCAACAAATGAATATCAAATTTTAACTACCGGCACTTAACAAAAAAGTAAGTCTGGTTTCTTATGTTTTGCAACCAGTCCGAACGAGTCTTAAGTCGAAATTGGGAGGTAGTCATATAGGTATCACAGGCAAACTTATATTCTCTATTCTCAAATACAACCAACAGAAAAGCTATATCAAACTTTTTTTAGAAGAAATAACCATTTGAAGTCGACAGGGTAATGACTTGTGACATTTTAGAAAGGGGAGAAAATTGCAGTTTAAGTTTAAAGGTGTAGAGGACTAAGCAACCATAAAACATGAAATTTAACATGAATTTGGTGGTGAAAGACGTTTAGAAATGGTTTTACTGCCAATATCTGAAATTTTTTAAAAAATTGACTTCTGACCACCCACATTACTTTGAAAGCCTATATCCAAAACTAGGCCTTTCAACTTACGGCTCATTTGGATAGAATGCGAGACATATCAAGTCTAACTACTTATTTGAAATATAGAAAAAAAGTTTCTTAAGAATATTTTCATATTTTCCCCCTCTCCCCCACTCGCCTTTGCCAGGCCAGTGGGCCCTGGCAACGAGCATGCACTGCACGCAATGACTTAAATCATGAATGGAAACAAACATTACCCACCCACCTCTTTGTCTATATCAAGATCCAACTGTGGTCTCTCTATCTCTTTCCATCTGGACACCAGGTGTTGATTCAAGCAAAAATAGGCCCAAGGAAGTTGACTTATTGCGAAAAAAAGTTAAATAAAGAAGGAAAAAAACGATACTGTTGACTTTAACCGAAAGTTGACTTCAAGCAAGTTGACTTCTTGCAGATTCCACTGTATCAAAACAAAAGGGTTTCCTTCTAAACCCAATTTTTTTATTTCCATGTACAGGCAGATATAAGATATATCATTTTGCTGCCTTCATATATTAATTAATGTTGTTTTCTAGGCTTATAAAAAATTTTCCTTCTGAACTTAATTTCGGATTTCAATGTACCCGTAGATATAAGATAAACTTTGCTTAGAAGTTAGATAGTCAAGACACATAATCAAGTAATGAATAGAATATTTTCAAAGATACATGTACATCACGTTAAATTAAAAAGACAAAGGGCATAGACTTTATTGCAGCACACATATAAAAAGATTAAAATATCAGAGATTGTATCCATTAAATCACCTTTATTTCAAACAAATAATAAAGAAGGTTATATTATGGAAAAAGGGTCAAATGCAAACAAATAAAAAATGACCAATTATCTATAACTTGAGAAAAGAGAAGGACAATTCACTAGAAATAAAGGAGATAGACAGATTGGTTCCACATTTCCATCCATAATATTTATAATTATATGTAATAAGTTTGCGATGCAACACAGTTCTCTAAATATCTTCCAACAATTTGCATTTGGTAAATTGCAGATGTGAAAAATATACTTAAAAAATAACAAACCAAAAAAGAAAACAACCTCTACTTAAATCGTTTAGACTTAAAATTCTGAATATCTAAAGCAAAATAAGGCAGAGTAAGTCTTGACATATACAGTAACCCGAAATATTGAGATGGCTACAATGGGTGTGTTAAAAGTTAGAAATTAACTTGTATTTGCATTTAAATGAAGATGTTTAGATCCTCATAAGTGTTACTGAGGTTTGCGACAAAAAAAAAAGCAAAGGTCCGAATACAAAAATAATAAATGTAAATGTAATGCATTCATATCGATATAAAAAAAGAGAGGTCAGTCACAAATCTCACTATATCATGAAAACGTTATCAGCTGTTGAAAAATGTCCTTGCATTCAATAAGAACCAATCTAAACTTTTAACCCACTGTATTTCCCCTGTCGCTCTAGCAATAGAGGGACAAGGCTTTTTTATGTCACAAGATGTGTTATATGTATACAGTTTTCTCCAGCTCTCAGATTAGAAACATTGACAACCAAAATGGCACAGGCTATAAACAAGGCCTAGCAACCAGAGAACTGGTTCTGAAAACTCACACATTTCTCTTCTTTGGCTTTTACATATTACAAACAAACCCACAAAAATACTGATCTTGAAATCAAAAGCAACCAAACGCATGCTAATCAGAAAACCACAGAGTAGTTTCTATAAATCTGAAATTTCATTTCACAATTTTAATTAAAAACTGAATTTGTTTGCACTAATTGTAGAGGGGAGCGGAAAAAAATTTTTTAGCAATAGCAGCATGAGTTTCCTCAAAAAATGGCCAAAGGGTAAGGCGTTGTATTTGTAGCGGTTTCTTGAAGCAAAATGGCACGTAGACAATTTTTTGGTTGTAATTTTTAAATCTGTTCGTAATTTACAATGAAGCCTTCACACACAATTACATTTATTTAGTTTCAGATGACCTTTGAAAAATCACATGTAGTGATAGGTCTTCCAACAATGAAATATTTTAACTTCCGGACCAGGCTGCATTCACAAAGACAGTAAGATGGTAATAGCATGAAATTTGCCACTTATTTTTCACTTTATAACAACAACGATAAAAATCGTTTCCAATTACCACATAAAGAACTGTGGGATTCGTAATATTGCCTGATTTATAGTTCACATAGTATCTCTTATTTAAAAAAAAAAAAAGCAGTACATGTACTTCAAAGTTCAATATATAGACTTGAGGAGTTGCATTTCACATCTCAGGGGGAACAAAAACTGACTTAACAGTATACATTACATACTAAAACTGGTAATCTTAAAATTTAGTTTCAAATTACCTGATATTGTAATAATCCATCTTCAAACTATCTTGTCTCCATTGTATTGAAACAATTGTAAAAAAAAAAAGTTTTCAAAATTATACTAGGCCTAAGTTGCATTACAATAACATTAATTTGGTTATTAAATAAAGCGTATTCCATAGTACGCAAAAGGATCTATCCAGGCCTTAAAGTTAATCAGCAACCAGGTATTCAAGCATAAGTATAACTGTAATTTGCATACAGCATCAATATTATATCAATAAAAAACAGACACACATGACATGACAGACAATTCTTAAAATCTGCATACTAATTAATACCAGTACGCTACAAAAACATCCAATAAGCATCTCCATAACTAGCCACTAAACTAAAGGAATGCATAGGAAAGATGAAGGACAAAACTAACACTACACTGGAGGCTGATTGAGTCATCTTTCATTTTGTAACGACAACTGTAAACACTAAGTCACTCTCCCGCGGCAGTTCCTCTTTATAATTTTCTATCCTTTCTCGTAACAAAATAAAGTTGGCAAATTTCTTCACACCTTTGGTGTTCATTTATCTATAGCCCACAACTTTTTTTAAACATAGAACAATTACTAGAATGTAGCTCTGTAACTAAAATGCTAACATTATGTGAAGTGCATTATGTATTTAAAATAAAAAGAAACAAATATTGTCAACTTATAATGTGTGGCGGCCCAGGAAAACCTTATCAAAAATCTAACTAAACATTTTCAGGTCTTGGTGTTTTTTTTTTTTGGAGCAAATTCACTTTGCTTTGAGAAAACTCGCCAACTAGAATCTGAGATGGATTTTTAGAGATTTTAAGGTAGAAAAGTAAGGAACAGAGAAAAAGACTTAAAAGATTCAGACAAATGAACACTGTTAAGAACAATGGTTTAGGGGGGAAAAAGCAAAATAGAAAACTTCTAACCATCAAAATTTCACCAAACATGAGGATAAATGGTTGAAAATTATGCTTTACTTTGGCTAAAAACTTGAAAAAGCGACTGAGGTAACCCAAACGTCCTTGAAAAGCCAAAAACTTATAAAGACCTGCCACTCCACAAAATGGTAAATCAGTAGGATTGGGCTAAAAAAAATTCAGTTTTTAGAGTTAAAAAATCTGTATGACCATGTATTAGTACTCACAAACTCTGACTTTTTTTTTAGTAAAAGCATCAAAGGTTCTATTTTATTGTGATCATTTTAATTTAAATTGTTTTGAAAAATAAACTTTTTTTGTATTTTAATGATGTTTAAAAATATACCAAGCCTCATCTTATAATACAGTAGGCTTAAGGTACATGAACTAATGTCACAATTTTTAGACTGTTCAAAAATAACAAAAACTGGTCATAAACTCTTCGAAATTTGACTCCATGGGTGGTATCAGTATTTTGGAATTAAATTCAGAAAATCAGAAGGCCCCTATTTTCTAATATTTTGGTGGGAAAAAAAATCCGGATCATACTGATTTAACCTGTATGAATAGCAGGTCTGATTATATATCAGTTTGGTCCTTCAACTTTCAACCGATTTTCCTGAACCAACACATAGCTACAGGCAAATTTTGAATTCGTTATATGCGCCTGCAACACCCTACATATAGGTTTAAAGTGGCCTTCAAAAGTACAGGTCTGCTGGGGCATTAGTGGCGCTGCTCTCAATGCTGAGTAATGAAGCCAAATCTCCGGAAAGGGATTAATATAGTGAATAAAATAAAAAATGAAATAAATTTCTCAAAACGTCGCATACAACAAGAAGTAAATTATAAACACTTATTTCTTTGGAATTTCATACTCAGAGTATACTGTGTAGACATCAAGGTTTATACACAGGGAAAAGATTCTAATGATGGGATTTATTGGGATTTTATGTAATTATAAATTACATCTGAATAGGACTCATAATTGTGATACCTTTGAAATGGTTTATCAGAAGAGTTTGGTGAACATAAAACAAATCAAAAGTCATTTATGATTGATACAACAGTTTATCTCAAAAGTCACATTTTATCATAAATATAAGCAAAACTTTCTTCTTACTTAGGAAAGAAAAAAAATGGCACATAATCTTCAATGATGGGAAGACAAATTGTTTCTGATGTAAAATTTGCATTCATACAAAAACAGTCTGGTGGAGAAGACAATAATAATCTTCAGAAAAAAATATGAAAGATACTGAATGAAAAAATAAAAACTGATCCCTTTCAAGCAGCTGATTAGAACCAAACCATTTACAGACTTGCATGAAAATTATATTGTCTGATAAATTATAAGAGGCAGAGCTGGGAAACCTGAAAAAAATGCTAAAGCTGGACTGAAGAGTTAAACAGTTGTCTCAATGGTGGGTACAGTATTACAAAATTTCTACTGCAAAATACTTCATAAATGCCTGACATACATCATGAAATTGTCATAACACAGTCTGAATTCAGATGAATTTATTCTTAATTCCAATATAATTGGATGTTTGGGTGTTTTGAAGAAACATTTGGGGGAAGAAAGCCTGAACTTCAACTTAAGAGATAAAGCAAAATAATGCCCTGTGGCAGATTGTTTCCACCTTTTGAAAAAAAGGAACATGAAGACATAAACGAAGGGGAAAAATATCTAAAAGTAAAAACACTTTGCAAGGAAATTTAAATGGCTTACATAAGCAACATTTTGAAATGCATTGCAACCAGCCCAGATAAGATTTTAGAAAGTTTCATTTGAGAAAAGATAATGTCCTTCAAAAGTAGGTTTTTAAACTTTTTCCACCATCCTTCCTGTATAGTTTATATTAAAAGAAGTTCTAATATGTTTTGTGTCCAGGGTGACTGAAATGGATGTTGCTATTTTCAACTTTAAAGAAGTTGCTGTTTAGACAAAAAAATTTTCCTAAGCTTACAAGCGTCAAAACTTTTATAAATTAACCAATATTTTGTGAAAAGACATTTTAACTTCTCTTTACCTAAAATATAGACTAAAAAAGTAGACCTTTAAATGGCATTTTCTCAAAAACTTAGTTTCAGACTTCCCCCTCATTCACCCTGGGCGCAAGACATACTGTCCGAAAAGTTTGGAATCTCAGAAAAACGCATTGTTAAAAAATATGAACAGCTTGCAATACAAATTGCAATGCCCAACTTGTTGGTCTGGTTGCAAGAAAAAATGCACTTTTTTTAGAGGAAAGAAAATCCCTTGGTTTCTGTGCTTTGAAAAACATTCAGCAACTATGAAAAGAGAAACAATTCTAGAAAACTGTTATACTGTTTTTTAGGTCCACAATAACTTAAAAGGACTAGAATTAGCAGTGTGAATAAAATTTATTATTGAACAGCAGGAGAGAAAAAATCAATGACAATACTCTATCTTCAATTTCTTTGATAATCAGACATTGTAAAACCAAAATCAAAGCAAAATCAGCAACAACGACAACAATTAGTTAATCTTTAAAGAAAGAGCTGGTTATGCTTAAATATGTAATGTACATTCTGGTGCAATCAAGTTATAAGCATCCATTTCTTGTTAACATCTAAACATATTTTTCCTGTTGATACTGACAGTACGATAGCATCACAAGAAAAAAAAGATTTTCTAGTTTATACAGTCTGCCAAATTCACACACAGTCATGCTGTAGATGTATGAAAAAAAAAAGCTGAAATATGTACATTTGACAGCTCAAATTGAAATAAAAAACTCTTCAAGCTAGACATATCATCTGCATTTCCCTCATACCTCTCACCATAACAAAGGAGATAAATCCAACTTTATGTACATGTTATCAGAAAACGGACGTATCACAATATGATAAATCATTACTCTTTTAGGGTTGGAAAAATAAAAGGATCCATGTAAAAATAT
>BMAT01006832.1:3840-17090 GCA_019649035.1 Elysia marginata
GCCACTAAGGCTACGAATTAATAAAAAAAGATAGCCACCAAGGCTAGAAGGCACACAAATGAAAACGTTCGTAAATATGACTCTGAAGTTGTATGTATTCCGAGTGCCACTAAGGCTTGAAATCAATCTTAGTCCTTCACACCACACAGGTATGATTATCCTTACTTAGGACAATAAATAATGATACAATTTGTTACGTATGACACGACAGATCCTTGTCGTACTGAGGCGGAGTCAACTTCTGCCGTACTTGGCCTAGCCCCAAAACCCTGAAACAAAGAAAAGCTACATTACAACCCTACTACAACTACAAAGATGAAACTACTACTAACGCGGCGTACGGCGACCCGACACCGACAGATACAATACTTACAGCACAAAGCTGGTTCCAAAACTTCAATAATTTCCTCAGGACGGACACAAGACTTAGTTACAGACTGACGGCAACAGTGGGCATTAACGTTGACTCCGGGTCCTGGACAAACTAGAGTCTGTTCCTTGCCCAGTATATAAAGGCATACCTGGAACACAACTCATTAAACTCACTATCCCTAAAACCAACAATGAACAAGACAAGACAATGACGCTCCCTAAAATATTTATCTAACGATCAACAACTAATACCAACTAGAACAAATTTAAACCAATGGTTTCCTATCAAGAGGGTGAAAATCAACAAACAACTCAAACTGCTTACAAATCAACTAATCGAAAACAATCTAGAAACTTCCCTAAACTAATTCAGATCAACCCCTGACATGGTAGAATTTAAAAAAAGCTTTAAATGCTTAGAAATCAAATGAAGAATAGACGAATACAAGATGAGTGACTTTCACCGACGAATTATGTCTCTTGAAGTCTGGTGGTTGCACTTTATCTTCTGACTCTATATATGCAAATCATGTAGACCTCTTGGTTGCATAAATAAAATATTAAATTATCGTTAGTATTTGCAAAGCTATATTTCTGAGTAAATACAGTGGAATCCTCATAAAGTCAACCTCTCGGGACGGAAAATATGTGTTGACTTTAAGCTAGCAAGAGTTGACTTAAATCATAGCAAAGATGTAAAGAAATACAAAATGGGACTGACAAAAAAGCAAAGTTGACTTTAAGCAAGAGTTTGCCTTTAAAGGTGTTGACTTTAAGTGGATTGCACTGTAAAACATACATGAGCATTCTATAGATTAAATAAGTTGGTGGGCCTATATGTATACATACCATTATTACCAAATAGTAATAAAAAATTTTTAGTCCAAAGATCTCTTGTTACACACGAGTAACAAAAATACAAATGTATATTAAAAAAATATGTATATAATTGAAATAGTTGGTGCTTGATTTCATTATTTTATTATGGTTCATATCAAATTTTTCATGATCCCTATTTTACAGAATACACAATGCCTGTGAAGAAAGGAAAGCTGAAACCGGATGATGAAGCAAAAATTCGTTCAAACTACTTGTTTATCACTGAGCAAGTAGATGCCCGAGATCTAACAGGTGGCCTATACCAAGAAAATGTATTTACAGTTGACGATGTTGAGGAAATTGAAGCTTTACCATCTCGGGCTAAAAGAACAGAAAAGATGTTAAGTTTGCTTTTGGGATCTGGACCAGGGGAGGCATACAACAATTTTCTGAAGGTGTTGAAAGTGGCCTATGATCATGTAGCTGAAGCGCTTGAAGCTACTTCAACAGAAGTTGAGCAAAATTCTACCTGTAAGTGTAAGTATTGTGAAATCTCAAGTCAATATGACAAGGAATAGCGGAAGAATATAAACTTGAAAAAAGTCATGAAACTTAACAAAATGCAGAGGACTAAACTTAATGACTTAAAATTTTAAACTTAATTTTAAATATTATTTTGCAGGTTTTGTGTTAGTGAGGTAGAGGCAGAAAAAAGTATGCTTAGTCTAGCTGTTGAAAATACAGTCAAGCCCGCTAATGGGAAAATCGGTGGAAGAAGCTTCGTTTGACTGGGTTTTCCCAACTTTCTGGGTATCATGAGAAAAGAAAATCAATTGTGTTGGGGCACAGAAGAAGAAAAAGAAGAAAGAGGAGGAGGAGGAAGTAGTGGTGATATTTGACTGTCCCAGCTTGAGACTTGGAAAGCTACTTTGTTTGGCAACTTGCACTGTTGTTTCTCCTGGAATCTCAAGTAGTTACAGCTCTTTTAATGTGTCATCAATAACTTTCTGCCACCAACACTTCATTTGAATTATAAATATCTGAAAATTTTTACCATTTAATCATGTAATATTTCCCGATTTAGCAATAACTTTATACAAACAATTTCCACTCTCCAGGGTTTTTTAAAAATTATGAAGCATCAGCGGCTTCTCTGTAGACACTGACTAAAGGTTTTTAAAAAGTAACATTGTAATTTCTTGGCTTGAACTTGACAATCTCGGTCAAACTCAAGGAGGAAAAAATAAGGACAATTCTGAACCCTGATAGTGACAATCATGCAACTTGAAGAAAAGCAAAAATCTGTGCTTCCCTCTGTTTACTTGGCCTAATGACCCTGTCATCTTCACGGTCTCAATGTCCTTGGATATAAAACACAATGAAACCAATCTGAAAAGCTGACCATTCCACACTCAATATTAGTGTAGGTGCCATTCATGCCTGCTAGGTTTGTAATTATGAAAAAATCTTTTTTTCATTGTATTAGTCTGCTTTGTATAATTTGACTCGTTGATTCATAAGTATTTACATCCTGTGATCCAGGCCACGCTTCAGAAGCTGTGGTAAAATCTTCTATGGTTAACTCTCTTTTTAGCTTTTTTTGTTGCAAAAATGATAAAAAATTTAACTCTGGTGTTCTTGTCAAACTATTCAGCTAGTGGTAAATGGAACCACTATGGAGGGACATAAGGCAAAATTTTCCATTTTTATAAAATCTAATCAAATGATCTCCTTTATTCTCTCGCTCTACTCAGGGACATGGTTTGATGAAATGTCTGATGAAACCAAATCAATGACTATCAGTGATGGAGACTCCAGTCGTATTTCTTCTAAAATTGGTACAGGATGGGAGAAGGTGATCTTGTGTTTGGGTCTCACTAATGTAAACATCTCACAGGTGCAATCTAAACATCCTAATGACAGAACCCTAGTAATTACGAATCTTCTGATTCGCTGGAGACAGAGCAAAGGCAGAGCTGCAACACTGCAGAGTCTTGTTCAAGTGCTTCGGGAGGTGGATGATCTTGAGCTGGATATTGAAGGCTTGAAGACTGTGATCTTAAACATGAGCTCAAGACATGAACCAGCAAGACCAATAGAAACAAGTCTTTGAACCATTGAAAAATGTTTTGTTGCAAATACATTAACATGTTAAATTAAATGTAATCTATTTAATTTTCCTTGTTATAATGCAGTAAAAATGTCAAACATTCAAAGATTTTTGTTTACTCTGATCTTCATGTGGCTTTATGAAATTTGCTGTTAAAATTTTACTTAAAAAAAACCCAGGAATTTATAATGCTGTAAAGAGTTCAAGATTTGTGATTATTTTAATCCTTTTATACTTTCACTTACATTGGTTCTGTGAATACTTGTTCACCCTTTGCTTTGCTAAAAAAAATCAGATGCTCATTCTCAACTTCCCTACCAATGAGTTTAATGATTTGCAGTGAAGCATTATTTATTTTAATGACATTGTATGTATATTTGGGCATTGCAGTCCAAATAAAATAGTTTGAATTGGGGTGATTCCAATCATGTTTAATATATTGACATGAATATCCAGATTACAAATTTTAAACTAAAATTAATACATTTACAGTATTGATGATTAGACTCTCAGATAGAACTAAGTTAAATTTTGTTTCTGTGTGAATTGGCATAGGCAAATGTCAAGTGATTATTAATACTACTATAGTGTACATGCCACTTATCTTCTGGTGACTTTATGTGATTGGTTGGAAGCTGAGAGTGAGAGTCAGGTGCAATGTTTATTGAATGGTCAAAGTGAGGTACTGTATGAGATTCACACTATTTTCTAGCATGAGCATCTCAGCTTCTGAAAGTTGAAACTTTTGATTTTATATTATTTTTAGGTTTGAAGCGTTAGAGTAGACTGATTAGAGGGTGAAAGTAAAGAAATACCAAAAGAAATATGTGAAAGAAAAATATGTACAGTACCGAGGTACCTAAATGCCCTAATCATTATGATGTTTGTCTTGATAAAAAATTTCTCAATAAGGACTTTCACATCACTCAGTCATATATTGGTAAATTTCAGGTAGGAAGGTTCATTGTTTTTTTCTCTGACTGTTTTTAAGTTTACTGAAAATGAATGGTGTCTATGTTCATGGAATTCAAGCTAAGAAATTAATCATCCTAATATTTCCCTCCTCAGAGACATTCATTTACTGTGAAGGTCACACAATTTGAATGCGAATTAAGTTATGAAGAATTCAGATCAATTGGTTGGCTATGAAAATGGCTTATTCCTTATGCATGCGTTCCATTTTATCATTGAACTTTTACTTGTTCATAAAGCTAAGATTGCTCATGCTCAACCTGTTTTATGGCAAGATGATTGAATTTTTAACCAACCCTAGCCATACAATACAGAGATTTCTTTGTAGGAACTATTTAT
Source organism: Elysia marginata (assembly GCA_019649035.1). Classification (NCBI taxonomy): domain Eukaryota; kingdom Metazoa; phylum Mollusca; class Gastropoda; family Plakobranchidae; genus Elysia; species Elysia marginata. Next base: position 8,453 of record BMAT01006832.1, read on the forward strand.
ATTATTGTACATACTTTTTTGTTGTAGAAATGGTTGAGAAGTTTTGTTGTTTTAACAAGGTACTATAATTGTAATATTAAATTTATTTTCTGTGACTTACCGATGTGTTATTTGTCAGGCAGTAAAGAGTCATTGGATCTGCACAAGTGAAACTTGTGAACTTAAGTAAAAAAGAGACCTTTGGTTAGATAATTGAGGGATTGGACATTGGATCAAAGCATCTCATTGTGATTTTTTTATCTCCAATAAGGGAAGCTGTGCTTTATATAAAAAATTGTTGATGCGAAAACGTGCTGCTTTTATTTGAGTAATTTCAATGTAGTTTTAAACTCAAAACAGTTTTCAGGCATTTCATTCTCATCGCATTGAATTCTTTATCTCTACAAGTCTAAAGACAACTCTGTTGGACATTGATTCACAAAGAAATTATTAAAAGCATACGAAGAAAACTATTCTAGCGCTTCTGATCTCGTAGATATATGTATGCATGGTGTGAAAAGTCTAGCTTTTTAACCAGATTGATTTTGAAATGTTTACATTCCTAGGCTTTGGAGTATTGAATAATGCTTTCATTTCTAACTTCCAAATCTTCAGTATAGCTTAACATTATAAATTTTCTTAAAAGGTATTAAGCTAAAGATAACGAAAAGTTGTCATTCAATCCGAATTATTATCCACGACAGATTTGGTGTGTTACTATTACTGTTAACAGACAGGATTACCTTTTGAAAGCCCTTAGTAGAGCTGCAAAGGGAATTTGAACAAATACTTTTGTGTGAAAAATGTAACTGTTATGTGCATGTGTTTCTATGAAACTGAATGCATAAATTAACTTTTGTGTCATATATAAGTTGTTTTAATTTATGTCACTGACTTAAAAATGCCATAAGCTCATCTGCCTTTTATCTATGATTAGGGTTGTAAGTTGTTTTTAAAATCAATGCTTATAATGTATCATACTTATCTTGACTTTGCTCAAGTATATCTGACAAAATTGAATGACATTGTCATACATTTGATTAAAGTGGTATTCATACTCATAGCTTTGATTAGTTTCATGTTTATTTATGGTACAAACTTTAAGAGCTGAATCGCTTTTGATTTTTTTCAAAGATAAAAAAGAATTGTGATTCATTTGATCAAAGTGATATAAAGTGGAAACCTCATGATTCGATTCTCATGGGAAGGAACAAAAACTTCAAATTAGAAGGATTCAAATTATGCTTGAATGACCAGATGTATTCACAAAGCCACTTCTCAGTTCTGTTGCAGCTACCTCTCTCACCCCACCTTTGCCTAAATGCAGAAACAAACTTATTCTATGAGTATAAACACCTCTGTGTAGCTTCTTGGGTGATTCTTGGGTGGCAACTTTGTGCAGTACCGTAAGTTTATCCTAAAACTGTCCTGCTTTGAACAAGTAAAACTGCTAGGATTAGAAAAAAAACTATCCGTAAGCCTCAATATGAACTTTGAAGAAAGAGAATTGTACCTTATGGAATTCAAATTATAAGTTCAAATCTAAGAAAGCCAAAGAGGAAAAAGAAACCTTACAGGTCGAAAATTTTGAATTATAAGAAATTTAAATTAATCATTATAGACTTCACTTTTTGAGGTTTCCACTCTATATTCAAGGTTTTGATTAGTTTTATAATTATTCATGGTACAAACTTTGAGAGCTAAATCACTTTTGCTCTTTTTTAAAGATAAAAATATATATGAGAGCACACTTAATTTCTCTCTCTCTCTCGCCTGTCAATACCCCTCTATATATCTTTTACTCAGTCACACAACCTACCCATATATCTCCTTTCAATAATCTCTCCCAGGACACCTGTTTCATGCTTCAACCTCTTCTTAAAGGTTCATATGTATACATGTATATATATATATATATATATACTGTACGTCCATCTCTTTGTTACAAGATGGAGCCCATATCTACATAGTTATTTGTATTGCAACTGGTGTAAAAATGTGTGGACTTTAACCATAACAAAAATATAAAGAATTTGAAACAGGACTGCCAAACAGTGATGACTTTAAGCAAAAGTTTCCCTTCGTTAAAAGTGTTGACTTTAATGGATTTCACTGTACTTTCAATTTACAAGGCATATGTATTTCTGAGCTTCCAATGTTCAAAATTTTAAGCAGGTTGTGGAACAACATTATAAATTCTTTTTTTTAATTTAAAATAAGGAGAGGAAGAGAAACAAATTTATCTTTAAAAAGCTTTTTTTTTCAAATTGACATATTTGACTGGTTTGTATAAATCTTTACTTGGGCCCTATAATTTATTTAGAAGCTTACAAGAACCTAAATCAGCTGACTTTGTAATGAGAACAGATCTTACCTCAACTCCCTCTTACCACCAAACTTCGATGTTTTTCAATTTGCTTACAGGATAAATAGGTCTATTGACGATGCTATTGTTATTAACAATCACGAAATACTGACCCACTTACAGAGGAAAAAAATCATATGCCAAAATTCTGTTTTTAGATTATAGTTCTGCTTTTAACACTATCGTTCCTGGAAAATTATATACTAAATTAGTTCAAGATTTTCAATTCCCTATCAGCATTTGTAACTGGGTACTCAACTGTTTACTTAACCGCCTGCAAGTTGTCAGAATCGGCAAATATTTGATCGTCTGTAATTGATCTTAATACAGGCACACCTCAAGGCTGTCCGTTATCTCCCAAGCTATACTCAATTTTTTACTTATGACTATAAAGCAGAATTCCCTGGGTGTCTTCTAATTAAATTTGTAGACGTCACCACTGTAACGGGATTGGTTGATAATATCAATGAAAATAATTTTCTAAGAGAGTGTAGAGAAAATAATTTAAAACTAAACGTGCCAAAAACTAAAGATTTGGTAATTGACTTTCGAAGGGGTGAGGTGCCATCACCTCCATTGTTTATAGCAGGGGACACAGTTGAACGAGTTGATTCATTCAAATTCCTGGGCACTATTCTGTCTTGCACATTAAGCTGGGAATTAAATTGCAACAATATAAATATACAAAAAGGCCAGACAGTTTATTTACTTTTTAAGAAAACTTAGGTCTTTTAAGGTCAATGAAGTGACACTCATTAACTTTTATATTGTGGAGAGCATCTTAATTCAATCGATTATGGTTTGGTTTGACAGAACAGCAAAAAAGGACATTAAAAGACTTCACTTAATTGTCATAAACGCACAAAAGTTAATTGGTGTGAATCTGCCCTCTCTTGAAAGTCTATATGAAGAAAGAATGTCAGTCAGAACAGAAAAGATCTTGAAAGATAACACCAACCCAGCAAGGAAATATTTCAATTTTTTACCCCATGGACTAAGACTAAGGGCGTTCAAAGGAAATAAACGATTAGTAATTAGCTTCTATTCCCAAGCTGTAAAACATTTTATTGGAACTAGAATTAAAAGATTGTTCTAATTGAATCTTTTGATTAAATGAAGGACTCATTAGGATACCGTGTTTCCTTGAGCGGGATGTGTTAAGGGGAGTGCATATATTTCTTGTTTGATGTTCGACAAAAGAGAGAAAATGCTACAGAGAGAGAGATAATAGTTTACTTTAATATAATTTTCATAATGTTTGAAACTGCCTGAGCATTGCTTACTTTCAATACATGTTCTAATGTAACCTTGTATTGACTGAATAAACTTGACTTAAATTGAATTGAATCTTCAGTCCAACATTTAAATGCACTTACAATATTCTCACTCACTCATCACTCATACACATAGGCTTACACATAGAGGTGCGCACAAACATACAAAGGTGTCGTGCAAAATGTACTAAACACGACATTTTGCTATAAAATAGTGACTGCTTTATACCTCATTCAAAGGTAGAAGAACATGTATCATACATATTGTGCAGCTTAAAATAGATTTTCTAAATCAATTCTCATGTTGTATACATGTATGTACGTGGCCTATGTTTATAATAATGTAATTAATATGATTGAATTTGATAAAACTACATGTATATCTCAAAAATTGTGAGAGATATGTTTAGTGCCTTTGTTTTTTCAATAAAAATTGAGTAAACTAAAAGATATGACAATTACATACTTGTTTTTTTTTACTATTTCCCCATTACTGTATTAATTTTTACATTTGTTTGAAACATAGAGCCTTTTTATAATTTTAAAAGCATTTTTTAAAACTTAAAAGCAGTTTATTTCTCTCCTTCTCTATTTCTCTCTCTCTTCACTCTTTGTCTCTCTTTATTTTCTCTCTGGTGGACACAAACTATTTTTTTTATACATATTTTTTAATGAATGCATGATGAATAACATATCTTATTTTACTCCACACATAATATTTGTGTGTAAGCATCACTTTTTTCTGTAAACTTGTAAAATTATATACACAAGATGAGATCAATTGACTGATTAGCCTTCGTAAAAAGTTGCGGACGCATTTGCCAGTCCATGTTTCCTGAAGAAACAACAAAAAAAAGCATCAAATTAGGCAAAAAATTATTGTCTGCCAAATTTTCACATTTAGTCAAAGAATTAACTATGGAAAATCCTACACACAGTATATACGCAGCACAAATTTTCCATTTTTTGTTGTTGACACATGTACCACCTAAATATTGATTACTTTTAGTTTTACTTACTCTACAGTTTCATAAAATGATAATGAGTGTAAAAGCTGAAAGCAGGTTTTTGAAAGAACAAACTGCATTACCAGAATCAAACAGAAGTTGACCAATGACGTTTCTTTTGATAAGAATGTATTACTGGTGTTGAAAGATCTAATTGGTGTAGATTTTAAACCAAGTGTAGATTTTAAACCAAGTTTTCATACTACCATAGCTACAAAATTTTCTTAAACTCCTTCAAGCAATTAACAAGGACATAGTAGAGAAATAGATAAAAGTTGTAAACAAGAAAAGAGAATGCCAGGGTAGGTGTTCATTTTGGTTAATTAAAACTTTAAATCTAGCTACTTCATATGACACCTTCAATGTTGATTAGAATAAATCAATCATTCAATGCCATAAAAGGCATTCTTTGAGAGCAAATGTAAATCTAAGAAAAGCAGTGACTTCAGCAACAAAAAATTCAGCCTGAAAAACTGCTTTCTTCCAAGCATTGTTTTATGAGTTTGATGTTGCAGTTTTTACATTCGCAGAAAATGATGTTATGAAAAATTCATTTTTCAAAGTTTTCAAAGGTTAAATTAAATAATGTAAGAAGTTGTAATAAAATAAAAAGACATTTGGTCAATTTTTTCAAAATTTAAAATTGTAAGAAAGAAGAAATAAAAGATTTACTACTAAATGATCGCTTTTCATATTAAAAAAAAAATTGACACTGATATCATTTGGGCTATATGCATGACAAATTGTATACAATAAATCTATAATTGCCTATGGGAAGTAAAATTTTTCTTTAAAAAGTAGAAAAAACCTTACGCTTCTCTGGTGAATGTGTCCAGGTTTATCCTGTCAATATCTGATCCATGAGGATTTTGATCATAGTCCTTGGCACCCAAAGTGATCATAGCTGAATGGAAATGGAAAAATAACCATTTTTGAAACCACTGGAGTGGAAACCTCCCATATGGAAGTCTGATGATTCAAAGTGCTCCATGTGTAAGACATATATTTCCTCTTTGGCTTTGTTCGATTTGATCTCATAATTTGAAGTTAAAGAGGTTCAATTCCCTTAATTTAAAGTTTATTCTGCTCACTATTAAAGTTTTTCCTTCTGTTTTCTAGCATTTTAATTTTACTACTCTATAGCATGACAGCCTTATAGAAAACTATAACTGCACAAGGTTGGCAGCCCAAAAATTACAAAAATTAATCTATGGCTCATATTCTCACATGTTTTTGTGTGTCTGAAAGGTCAGAGTGAAAGAGGAAAGTGTTATATTATTAGTAATAGACTGAGTAAGTAATCCTGATTCTTTGAGTGTAATCCGAATCCTTTTAGTTTGACGTTTTTGTAAATTAGATTTGAATTATGAGATTTCCACTGTATAGAAGCTAGTGTCTCAACTTATGGTACCAAAACTGAATAATGGAAACATTTGAAGTTGTTTTTTTAACCAAAAGTATTTCCATATCCTCAACATAGAAGTTGCCCCCAAAATTGAAAGAAAAAAGATTAAATTTATTATAAATATATGAGGAATATTTTAAAACTTTCATAACTAAGACAATGTGTACTTTTGTAAATTGAAAAAAGAGACACAAGCCTTAAGGGTTAAATTCAAAGCTTTCTTTTTGTAATGTAAGGTTGAAGTATTAAAAAACATGTACATCAGCTAAAATAGAAATGTACTTTAGCAATACGACTCAACCAACTAAACCCACAGAATCAAACTGCACGCATTGTCTGTAATGATAATGTAGCAAAAAAATGTTAAACAAATGGATAAGCTAGATTATTAGCTCTGGGCATTTGCTGTACTGAGTTTACTTTTTTAATATTTCTTGCCTATGTTCGTTTTTATTTTAATGATTTGACTAGCTCATCCAGGGCTTATGCAATTGAAATATGAAAGACAGTGTAATACTGTAAATCGTTTTTTTTTTTTTAAAGAAAGCTTAAAAAGTTTTAGGAGAACATTTTTGCCGTTAATGGACAACAAAGAGTAATCATGACCATGTCTTGAACTAAGGCTAGTAGTGCTGAACAATTTCTGAGTTGGCCAACTAAATGGCTGAGGTTAAATGAATCATGACAAACAGCTGGTTGATTTTACTCTACCTGTGTAGGAAAGACTTTTTAAACAAATTTTTGATTAGTGCACATGCAAGTATATTTATACTTATAGGTGTTTGGGCTTTGGTATTTTCTATTCAAGTATTCAAAATCAACTTGGCTAGCACAAAATTGACCTACCGGTTGAGTATAAGTCAGCTTTTTACAGAGCACAAACATTATCTAGTAGAAATTAAATTGAGGTAGTATAGTTACTTCCACCAATTTTATACATTTGTCTGTGATGATTCCCTCTTTCAATTACACTTAAAACCAAAGGAGTAACATGAGCTGTTGATATAAAGAGAGGTTTTAGTATCCCCAATTTTTTTTCCATTTGAGCTCTACTATAATTTGCCTTAAAATTGCAAGAACATTACATCACTTTCGCAACAAAAAGGATAGAGCAAACTTACACCCAACATAAAAAGATAAGAAAAGTGTAATAAATATTTTTATCGATGACACTTCTCAAGCCTTCAAATGGACTCCTTTTTTCAAGTAGGCCTGTTCAAATGCCCTCCTAGAGACATTAGAGGGCAGGAATCAGCCACCAGCTGTTTTTTTCACAGACCTAATTATCTGATGTTAAATTCAGTATGGCTGTTTACTCCCTTTTTAAAAACAAAATTATTTTTAACCTCATTTTACAAAAAAAAAAAAACAACTCCTGTCATTACAAGAGTTCTTGAAAACAGTTCTCATTATCACTGAGTTTTACGGTAAAGTCTTTGATACAGAAAAGAAAAAAAGTGTGAACCACTTTCCCCAAAAAATTTGCAAAAAAACCCGCCAAAACAAAGCAAAACAAATGGGTGTCACATAAAAATACCATTTCAATTTTTCCCTTAATTTTTCTCATCATTAGCATTACTCTTCTACATTGATATTTAGAAAAACAAAACAAATGGTACGTTGGCACATAAGAGTCACCTTCCTGATACTGTTTAACAGTAATAAAGCCTCTGCCAGTAGGATCCAACATCCCGAAAACTGCTTGGATATTAGTTTCATCAAAAAGACATGGATAGTTCACCTTGGTCGAACGGGATTTCTGCAGGTTTTCAAGCGTCTCGATAAGGAAAACCTTTGGATCATCTGAGGATAGTTAGATGAATGTAGGCGGTAAAAAGTATGATAAAACATTGGCTTCTCTTTTGTTTCTATTATCTATGATGAAAAAAAAATCAGAAGGCCCCCCCAAAAAAAAAAAACAAAAACAAAAAAACCCCCCAAAAAACAGCACATTAGATGCCTTGCAAGTGAGGGGGAGATCCATTAGTGAAGTAAGACAGAAATCATTATTCCCCCTTTTAGTGTTATTGAAAGACGGATTCAAATTGTGTGAACAGCATGAAGAACATTTATTTACTGTGGAAAAAAAACAGTACAGACCTATGAGACAGCAGGAAATTTAAATCAGATAGAGCACAGTTGAAACCTCATAATTCGAATTGCTAGGGAATGGCCTAAAACTTCAAATTATAAAAAAGGGAGTTATTTGATTCCCAATAGTGTCTAATAGTATTATGCAATTACTTCCCCTTGTTTCAAACTACATGTATTAAAAAAAGGGTAGTGTGTTTTCTTTTCAACGGGTTTGACTTCATACCTACACTCACACTTGCAGACACCATTTAAATAACGGTTGAAAAAAAAGCTATAAATTAGGCTGGTCTGAAGTTAAAACAACAAAACTGAAAACTGAAACGCAGTGGGATAAGATTTAAGACAATTGTGGTTAATTGTACCAGTGCCAAAGCAACAAGTGAAGTGATGATTGTGCGTCAGATACTAATTGACCACAAACAAAGGTCCCGTTCTACAGACCCATCCCTTATTTTCCTTTTCCGCTTCCCTCCCCCACATCATCGATCTACAGACCAGCTGTACGGCTGTAGGC
>BMAT01006832.1:52957-73769 GCA_019649035.1 Elysia marginata
CGACGACGACGACGACGACGGCGACGACTACTATAGTTTTAATTATTATGACTGTTGTTTTTTGTGGTTGCGGTATGTATGTATGGCTTACTTTGCTCAATTCTACATAACTGTGAAATCTTAGTTGTAACATCTTATTAACGCTACTGACATCATCAGTAATTTAATTTTCGTATGAAATACGAACTCAGTCTCTTCGTATCTAAACATCTGTTGTTTTTTTACTGCATACATTGGACACGATTTTAAAGAGCAAGACTGATAAAAACAAACAGGAAATTAATTGAAGCAAGAACATGAAAATCAATTTGTAGACATATGAAGTGAAGTAATAAAGCGCTTCAACTATGTTTTTTTATCTTGGAAAAGTCGAGAAACCGAAACAAGACAAAAATACGACGGGCATCTGCGAAGAAATTAGTTATAAAGGTTGTTGCAGTCTTAGTTATTAATCTAAAAGAAAAAAAAATCGTGGAACAACCGGTTCAAAGATTAAAGCAGAACAAATGGAAATAGTAGAACCCAGTAAAAGTAAAAAAAAAACAACAACAAAAAACAACACATTAATAGAAAAGTTGAAAGACATAAGTGTCATTATTGCCTTCTGAAAAATGTAAAGTTTCAACCCATTTTAACCATCAACTCTTTTTCCCATGTTAATTTTTAAAAGCCACCGGCAGGATAAAAAAAAGTGAAAATCACCATATTAAACTCAAAGTGTATTGTGTTTCATTTTAGGATCTGATTTTCTAAAAAAAAAAATAGGAATGAGAGCATAAAGGCGATTACAAACTCTGATATCGTTAAATAAGTTCTCACTTTTTGAAAACTATTTTTTAAAAAATTTTGGGCATAATTTGGACAGCTATTGATAGCATGCAAAAACATTTACGGTTCACGATCTGTACTTATCAGATTCAACTATTTGTGGATGTTTCTAATCGTTTAATCTTTTAAAAATACTTATTATCTGCATAAAGTGTTTTGGATGTCTATTAACTAGGTGCTCTAAACCTTTGCATTCACCTCTTCTTTTCTTTTTAGCGAACAGGCTTAGCCAGCTCGGTTTCCTCCGAGAATTAAAAATTAAATCCAGACATCAGTTCTGTGGAGATGTAGATAGGAAGTTGGTAGTTCACTGAAAAAAATCAAAGTATTTGTGTGTAATCCTGATCTTTTGAGAAACTAAGTTTCATCGATCCTTCCGAAATTTAGAATACAAAGTCATGTGTGTTGTTCCACCTCTGCTTCTGGAAACTTCTTGAAAAATCCCAGCGTTAGGCTCGAATGAAGTTCACAAGATAACACAAAAATTGTTTGCGCACTACGAATGTTTTACGGTATTGAAGAAAAAAATCCAACAAACTGTGCACGCTTTTCTGCGGTAAATAACTCAAATGTACGCGTTTCTCTACTTTTATAAAGGTTAAATTCTTTCCCCTCGTAAAACTCATCTTTACCATCTCTTCGAAACAGATGGAACACCTACGAGAAACGCGTCAACGAAAAAACTTACAATTTTTTAAGCTGGTCGCCTACGGTTAGAAGTGACCAACGAGTACCACGCGACGGGCAGCGAGGCTTAGCTCACGCTAACACAACACTGGAGACACTCACTGGTGAGCAAAGCTTAGGGGAGGTGACCGAAAGAGATGGTGAAGGAGGGAAAAAAGGAGGCCGCTGGGAGAGGGGGTGGGCCGCGCGTCGTCCTCTCGTAATAGTCGCAAAATGGGTTGAGAGGAGACAGTTCAAAAGTTATGTTTCTTTGTCCAGAGGCTAGGGTAGACTTTCGGGTGATTGCGCGGTTTTTCTGTTTTTCTCTCTTATTTTATTTCTTCTTGATTTCTAGTTTGTTGAGTTATCTATTTCTCCCTCTGTAATGTCTTTTCTTTCCCACAAATTGCCTTTATTTTCGTTATTCTTAGTTTGTGTTGACTTCCTAACCCTCCCTCCTGCCTGATTCAATCTCTTTCCTTCCATCTTTCTTTCTCTCTGTCATACTCTCATTTTCTTTCGTTTATGTTAACTTTAAAATTATTTCTTTTCCTTTTTTTCTCATAGAGAGAGAGGGAGAGAGAGAGAGAGAGAGAGAGAGAGAGAGAGAGAGAGGGAGGGAGAGAAAGAGAGAGGGAAGGGTCATCTGTAATCAACCATCTTGTCACAGTATGTCATGTCTAGTTTCAAAACCCTTGACCTTGCCGGCAATTTGGTAAAAGGTGGCGAAGGAGCTGTCCTATATATTTATGCCTTTTTTTTACCCATGTGGAAATGGGCACCTTATTCGCTGGAATCATTTAGGGTAAAATGTCCAAAAATCTCCTTTTCCGCAGTTTCATTTAAAATGTTTGTTTCAACTTTTGAAGACAGAAGTGCATAGATATTCTTAAAAAATGAAGATCTTGTATAGTTTAGGAGGTCGCAAAAATTAAACTATACACCATGCGTTAACATCATAATATCTCTGCAGTCCAAAAATACCTCATGTTTGACCTTATAGTTACATAGTAGCGCCAACGTGTAATGATAAAGTGTAATGAGGGTGCGCTTTTGGTTTAGGATTTTGTCCGCAGTAGCTTAGAGAAAGTAAAAAAAAAAGAGCACAACCAATTGCAGTAATCCTTTCCAGCCATATTCCGGGAAAGTCAGATTTTCAAAAATAGAACTGCGTTATGCTGGAAAGGCTATTGGGTGGACACTCACCTGGTCATGCTGAACATAAACAACCAGGCAGAAGGGAACGTGTGGGTCTTTGGCATGCTGAGTAGAACTTTTGGACCGTACACTAGAGGTATAGTTACATTGTAACTAGATCTATGCATGTAGTGTTACCGCATTGTTCAAGATGGGACGAGACCATGGTCTGGTATTTTGAAACGTAAACCTGTCCCTGGGAAAGTCGGTGAAGCTAGGAATGGACTCATCGAAGGGTCTTAGACTAGACCATCACACTGATGGCCTAGGACTTAGAGAAAGAACACACGCGCAAAATGTTGAATTGCTCTTTGCTACTCGCATGATCATGCAATGATCACAACTTTGTGAAATGGTTTTGTTATGCGTCTGATCTCGTCTAGCTGCATCCTTTTTAACTTCACCCGGAAAATGCATTTTTGGAAGCTTGGGAATGATAGGCTTAACTGTTTCATTGATGTATTTATCCCTTATGGCTTCACACACCTTATAATGTAAAGATGTTTTTTTAAAAGTTAGAGTTCTTGTATTGGCATTTAACATTTGCATTTGGTTCTACCCTATTACCGCTGTTGTGCAAATCGAAAATGCTATGAGAAGTAATTAAAGTCAAGCCCTATTTTACACGAATTTTGTGTTGGGTCCGCTCTTTGCTGCAGATTATTTTACTAGTAATATGTACACTGTTCCGCTAGGCTATGTGATCAGGCAGCATAGAATTCTATTCTCTATAGTACCTATACTGATGATACTCAGCTTTACAAATCTTCTAAACCATCTGAAATTGATGGCCTTATTGTTGATATAGAATCCTGTATTGGCGCTGCTTGGATGCCACCAAATAAACTAAGTTGAATTATGATAAGACAGGAAATAATACCTCTACATCTAATGAACTAAATTCAATTGAAGCCGATCACATGTGTATAAGGAGTCACGCAATCTGTTTTTAAAGCCAACAATTTAGGTGTATTTCTAGGTAATGACTTTTCAATGAATAGTTACATCAATCGTTACTATGAGGTTACTTGCCCTACACTAAGAGGACTTGGGTATCTGAGAAACCATCTAAGTAGAACAGAGGCCTCACTCATTGTAATTAATTTTTTGGTGGTTTAGGCCATTACATGCTACGTAGATTGCAGAGCATACAAAATAACACAGCCAAAGAGGAATTAAAACAGTAACACAACATGAACGTATTTGGTCAACTTTTAACCACACTATCAAAGGTAGAATTGAGCATAGACTTGCGCTAAGTCATATTTGTTTCAAAAGCATCAACCGTAATTTCTCTTCTTAAATTTTAGATCTCCTTAGCGTATATAGCAAAACAAAACGTGACAAACAAGCAAATAAACTTAAAAAAAAACGAACAAAAATTCTCCATGATTTAGCCTCATGATTTTGGTGCATGTCCCTAGAAAGATGCGTCAACCTTCCTATAAATACAAATTGAGGGGTGGGTGGGGGTGGGGTTGGGGTACTCATTTCTCTATTTTTTTTATATAGCATTCAATCTCCCAATAAAAGTTTGTAGCGAGTTGCTTTCGTATAGGTTCACATAAAAAAAAAAAAACAACTTCACACTGGACCTTATGAAATAAAGCAACCAATTGATAACCCAGCTGCTACACTCCTTTAATTATTTATAGTCTGTCCAAGAGACCTGTTTACCGCGCACGAAAGCCTGCTCTACCTGACCAGTAGATAACGCATATCTCAGGGGCCGATTGTTTTACATGTACGTGCATCCTGCCTGAGGATTTGAGGATTCGTACTGCCGGTGCCTTATCTTAGAGATCTGACAAGGTAAATGGGAGTAGCAGCAGCAACTGCAGTAGTAGTAGTGGTAGTAGTAGTAGTGGTAGTAGTAGTAGTAGTAGTAGTAGTAGTAGTAGTAGTGGTAGTAGTAGTAGTAGTAGTAGTAGTAGTAGTAGTAGCAGTAGCAGCAGTGGTGTTTTCATCGGCATCACCTCTCACTATATTTGACTAAACCTCTCTACTTTTATACCCTCTCTGAAATAATTAGCACATACTGATTATGCACCTGCATCCAGGCAATTAGAGCGATTACTAACTTCTCCCATCCAGTAACTGGCGGTCTTATCTTGCTAGTTGAAGGAGCTGATTAATGTAGCGGTTTTTCTCAAAGCTCGCGCATGTGAGCTTGTTATGGGACTGTGCATATGCTTGGCAAATAAATTTTCAGCGAGGCATGCACTTGCTGTTTTCTCTGTCTTTGCCTGCCTGTATGTCTTTCTGCATCTGCAGTTCTGTCTGTCTCTTGCTCTCTCTCTCCATCTCTCTCCATGTGTGCATACATTTTTAGTGTATTTCCCCTATTTGTCTGTTTTTATTTTTACTCACCGACCTTACCCCTCCTTTTTATCATCCCTTAAATTTTAAGTCACAGCTGTATTATAATGTGGGAACTGGAACGTTTGTCTTGTAAGAGAATGTCGTCATCTCTGAAATTTTAAAACAAACACAAAAGAACGAAAAAGCTTTTTTTCCAAGGATGTTAGTAAACACACGACTACGTAAATGAAAACCATGCGAGAGTTTTGAGCAGAATCACACACAGGAGTCAAATTTCGTTCTAATGCATTCTGAATATTTCTAAATAGCATATGGATTTTTTTTTTATTTTCTATATCGGGATTTTCGTAGGCCCATTAAGATTCATATTTTTTTATCGGGTTTCTCCAACTGACACAGCGATTTTCTTATTTTAATAAACGTACTTTTAAGACAGTCTCCGGAAAACTAGATTTTCTGTGGTGAGCTTGGCTGAGCCCAGACGCATTGGCTGAGTTTAGTTTTAGTCCCAGACAAATGTGGAGAGCGCATTTAAACCGCAACCATTTTCAGTTTTTAAATTTGCTTGTTTTCTAAAGAATTCGGCCTGATTCTTTTGTCAGTAGTTATTTCTAGCACCGACCACGTTAGTGCCTTTTTACTGTGCATCCTGAAACAAAATGGGCACAAAAAATTAGTATTAATAAATATAATCAATAATAAAAATAGACTATGATCGTGCACAATATAATAAAAGAAAGAAAACTGCAAAAAAAAAAGAAGAAAAGAAAAAAAAACAGATAGAGAACAATGCACGGCGAACTTAACAAGAACTAGAACATTATGAGAATTGCGATTGTGATGCCAGTATATTCTCAAAAATTTTTTAAAGGTGATGACTAGCATCGTGTTCCTTTTTTTTTGTTATCAGTTGCTACACGGCCAATGTTCAAAATATTTTTTACATGGTTTGCACCTTATCAATATAGATCGCAAGATTTCAGCAAAACAAATGTTTTTATGTCTTCCGCTATGCCAGCGCTGTACATACCTAGGTGGGTACATTCTTTAACAGACTGTACAGACGGTGAACCATGCACCTGTATCTTGCCAAGAAGCAGCAACACAGTTACAAACGCTCTAGTGTTCGCTGATCATCAATTTTGACCTTCTATCGCATATGCATGCATTGTTTATGGTGCAGCAGAGCTATGCATGGCATGCTTGGACCCACATGTAAGTTTCTAATGCGTCTGGCGAATGAGCCAGTGGAACGGCTCGTCGGCCGACTCTGGGTTGCGTTTTACTAACCCTTTTCTTTTGTCTCAACGTGAAAAATAAATTAATAGATCAATAAAAACTATAATACATTAATAAAGAATTAATGCACAGAGCAGAAACCTTTAGTATCTTTGGAGTTGGGTATAATCTAATCATCTTTATCTCCTACAGATTTGTCTGTAATCATCTTTTTTCTTCTTCTTGGAAATCGATTAACTTCTCATTGCACTATCTTCTTTTTGTTTCCTTTGATAACTGTGTAGTCAAGAGCAATCCTAAAGCCCATAATGATGCGTAAATAAAAAGAATATACATAGAGTGCATAAGAAAGATTCAGGTTGGAACGTCAGACGTCTCAATAAAATTGGAGCTAATGTTATCGTTTAGTTTCAGAATGGTATTCGAATCTAGTTGATCTATCATCATTACTGAAGGTATTTTTATTATCTGTGTTACATGAAGTCACTTGTGACATTCAGTTTTATATTATTGCGGCGAGAACGCTGGTAGAGGGACAGCCATGACTAAATTAATTAAAACCAACAGTCTGCAGTAACAAGATGCCGGTACATAATCTGTTCAGGAGGTTATTTTTTTCAGCGTGGACGACAGCGCTGCTCCGTATATTTTCTTTGGATCTTCTGGAGTCTACAGTTTTGCAGATTTTCCTGGGGCTGCTATTGACGCTAGGCCTAGACGATAAGTTGGTGAGAAAGCCTCAGTTCTCAGTTATATTGCTTTGATAGATGTAGGAACTTTGTTCTTATTCTTTGTTATTGCTGAGGGTTTGTTGTTGTACCGCGCTGTCTTTGCTCTTAATAAGATTATTCTTGTTGTTGCTGAGTTTTGGCCAGTCCTTGGTCTGTAAACTTGGTCTACTTGGTCAAAGTAACAATGTATGTCCACTCCACGTTTTCTCTCCTTGCCTGCCATTTGAAAATGTCTTTTCTCATCGCCAGCTTACTTTTTTTCCTGACTGTCCAACTCCTTCCCCTTTCTTTTTCTCTTTATTGAGTTTGTGCACTTAACGAAAATATTCCATTACGCTATTAAAATGTTGGGTTATCTTGGAAGATGGGTATAACTCTTTTTTTGTGCTATGGATCAAAGTGGCTGTACGTGAAATAGGGTCACATAGATCCATAGCACGAAAGAGTTTTACTCTTACCCCCGGGAGGGTCCGACATTTTAATAGCCAAACGCAATACTTTTGAAATATGCACAGCCTCAATATTTTGCAATGACCTTCTACGCAAATATTACCCCTCGCCTTGCTTTTTAATCTGTCGATCTGTCTCAACTTCTTACGCCCCAGCTTCCCTCCCCGTCCTAATATACCCTCTGATTTGTTTTTGTTTCTTTCTTTCATTTCAATAAATGTGTTTTTTAATGGCCATCCTGTCTCTGCCTGTCTCTGTGCCTCTCTGCCCCTTTTTCTTTTTCATTGACGTTCTACGCCAATATTTCCTTTCATCCGCCTTTGGTCCCTTGCTTTGTGTCTCTGTCTGTCTGTGCCTAACACACACACCGAGTTCTATCCCGCCCGCCCCGCGAAGACACCCTGCATATTTGTTTTTGTATATTTCGTAACTTCACCTAAAATGTTATTTTCCAAACATTCTCTTGCTTTCTCTCACATCATTCCTCTTCTTATCTCACGTTATTCCTCATGCTTTCTTACGATTCATTTTCACTGTCACTCTCTGTCTCCCTCCCACACACACACACCTACTCCTCCTGTCAGTGATTTTCAAGACTCCAATGATTGCCCACAGCGAATCCCAGGGCGACAAGCGCAATCCCGGGCTCCATCAAAAAGCGTAATCTTGTTAAATGCCACTGCTACTTCCCCCATCCCTTTCTCCCATAATCTCCGGCTTACTTTCTTAGTATCTTAGCGGATGTTTTTTTCAACCGAATGTCAAATCTGTTTCAGACACTTCTAATCCTTTCAAAACTATTTTACCCTCAATTATGGTTATTGGAAAACCCGATGTTAACAGGAAAAAAAAATAAACGAAAGCAGCATGGGTTGTTCCATGAGATGGTGACGTCTTAGAGCAATGGTTGTGAATCGAAATTGGTCTGACCTTAATCTTCATATTAGTGCGGAATTGTGTACCAAACGTGGTCTATGAGCGTATTATATTTCAGATGTTTCCCTATTTTGCTACAGAAAAGAGTGTGCAATCTACAAGAAAGAATGCGGGAGAGATTGTGTTTTCCAAGTTGTGACATAGATGTATTTCAGAACCATTGTTATTTGGTTACTCCAACTTAATTGCTTTTCAAAGTTGGTTAAGTTTTTCAAGGATATGCGAAGTAAACATTTTTGTTCCTAAAATACAGTTATAAAAAACTTATATGATTGCCATACGACAATTTGGTCTAGTAATGCATTCTGATCAATACGACAATTTTAAAGCTTCAATCTCCGGTTCACCGTGACATTTATGGCTAGGTAGACTGTAATATGCAGAATTTTATCCTCGTTCTAAATAAACTGTTTTCATACCAATGTTTTTCACTCTTGGGGCGAAATTCCCTGGTTTATTTTTAGAACAGCATTTTGTGGTGGAATTGAGAACTTCATTTTGAATCATTGAATTTGTTCATTTTTTTTACCTGAAAAGTACAGCAGGACTTTTACTTATTATAAACTCTTAAATTCGATCGCATGTTAGCATGTAATTGCTGTCTATTTTTAAGAGCTACACATATCTCTTGATGGCTTTCAATGAATCGGTTGCCTGTTTATTTACATCGTGAGAGGACGTTAATCGGTTACTTTGCTATATCTATCTTGCCTATCTTACTGCACCTCGTTAAGTAGCAATTTGTATTACTCCATCTACTTTATGAACCGACAGATATCTATATGATGTCTTCCGACTTTCCTGGTGATACATCAGACGGAATCTGTCCATTTTATCAGCCTTCGCTGATCTAGTTTTCCAATAGCCTAACATTTCTTGCATCTGTCTATAAAAGTTATTGATCTACTCAGCTTGCTCGCCCGTCTCTTCTGCCTTGACTCTTTTTTACATTTTTAGACTGTATGTAACATCTCTTCCCGTTTAACCCCCCCCCCTCTCTCTCTCTTTCTATCTCTCTCTCAATCTATCTATCTATCTAGGACTAGGCTACCATGTATCTATCTATCTATCTATCTATCTATCTATCTATCTATCCGTCTATCTCTATCTGTGTACATACCTTTCTCCGATCTTTCTAAATCTACTTATCACCGTGCGGTCAGCTATCAAACAGCATTTGGATCTTGTCCGGGCCCTCAATAAAAATGCATATTTATTTTACGCCGCGTTTCCACTTGGTTCTTACGTACGTCTGATGCCCTTTCTGTACCCTGGCGACCCATCCCCACATGGCTTGCTCTTCATCCAGCTGTGCCTTCTTTATGTATCTTAACATCTTCCCGCTCACAGCGATGCGCAAATAACCCGACTTAAGACTGAAGACGGAAGCTTGCCCCATACTACAACGCTGCGAAGCTCATTGTTTTAGGGTAATAAAATGTGAGCGACTGGAAAAAAAGTTTTGAAATTGTTAATGAGGATGGTGATGATTGGGTGGTTAATGTTAAGTGTTGTTTGTATTCTTCGCCTTTGCTGCTGATAGCTTAATTATGCACGAGTCCTCACATTCTGTTACTTTATTAATTCTTCTTAATCCACAAGGCACAATAGTAAGGTGGTTTATCTTTATTCAGTAACTTTGAAGAGGAGCACATTACATCACTGTTCTAATATAGGCCTATGACTTCCAAACTCCTGACTGGAGACCTCGAGGTCACAGGTTCGATTCCCGACCATGCCATGTTGCAATTGCCTTGGGAAAGCAATTTACCCTAACTTTCCCCAGTCCACCCACCTGTAAAATGGGTACCCAGCTACAGGCTTCAAATGTACTGGTCTGCTGGGGCATTAGTGGCGCTGCTCTGTGGCGACACAGTTACGTTGAGTAACGAAAACAAATTTCCCGAAAGGGATTGATATAGTGTATAAAAATAAAAAAAAATGCGAACTGCAATCTAGGATTTCATAGTGTCTAATTTGATTACTACAAAACGTTATTCTTACATAGGTTTACTAAAGAAAGCGCCAAGCCAAAGGTACACTTATGGCCTCAAGATGCACTGTACATCCTCTTGCTCTCCATGGGAGGTTGATCACAGCGTTAAATGCCAACTTTTCTATATTCTCTCACCGCTCCAGAGAGCAGGTATACCTCCTTAAGTTGCTCCATTTTACATTCCATGCTGCTCTAATAACTTAGGCTTCTGTGGTATAAGTTAGCTCAACAAAAACTCTGGATGCTTTTCTCTCGTCAGCCCCACCAGCCGTGGCCTGCTACTCAGAGTGACCCTGCGAAAAAAGAACCTCTCACCAAACATGCGATGCTTACAACTAAAAATGCATCTCTTCACGTTCAACTACTATTCTGGACACATTCTATCTGTGACTCTCGGTCTTATTTGTCTTCAATACAAAGTAACCATTTCATCGCTGCAACCTTGGGACATGACGTTACCAAGACCACGCTGTAATTGATATGCAAGATACCCTGGGTGGTCAGTGTGAACTTTGCACACTCTTTATCAAAATTACCCGTTGTCCATCCTTCGCCACTGAATTGCTCACCTTTCTCTCTCTACACTAGCCTACAACTTGAACTAAGGAGAAAGTGAAAGAGGGGGAGTGGGTTAGACCTAGACCACCTTGGCTTGAACTCACCCTTTCCTCTATTTCTTTCTCTCCTACATGAACCTTACAACTAAGGCCAGAGTGGTATGCAGCAAACCAAATACAACCGCTTTCAAACGTAAAAGACTGGAACCGTTTCTAGATTTAAAACTCTAACAACTGTTAGTATTTCAAAACAGTTCTTTTAGTAAACATAATACTTGCTTATTACGGGCATCCGCTAACGTAAAAATTGTGTGAACTTGTTTATTGAACTTTCGCTTTTTATGGAAATAACCAGGTAAAAGAGTTAAAATTTTGTGCCCTTCCTACCATTTTGTCCAAGATAGCTCATGGCATGGAAGATGAAGAAATAGCATACTCAAGCGGACACCCGTGTCCGCGTCGTCCTCATTGAGTTCTAAGCTTCGGAACTGATCTGAACTTACTTAACTCACAATATTATCTTCCCCTCACCCCCACTCCCTAATGTTCACGTATCCTTTATTCAATGCTGTAAAAAATTAATGAAACCTAGCCTAGCCACGCATCACAAACCCGAGATTTTGTTTTCTTCCTTTATCCCTAATCACCCTCACCTCCCCGTCTCAAGCGCCACCTTATTTATTTTGCTCTACAAACACATGTTGCGAATCACCTGCCCAATCAGAAGTGAAACATCGCTTTCAAGTTTCTATCTCCCGGTCCACTCACGCTCTCCCCTTGTTTGCCCCACCATATACTTCCTTCATCTTCTGTTATTCACAAAGCCTCTAGCTCCTCAAAACTTAGGTTCCAGTCTGTTTACTTTTTTAATTGTGGATAAGTCAATGCTAAATCATACTTGGTTAGTTCAAGCTTCTCCAGACAGCATTAACAAAGTCTAAATCAGTGATTTCACATGTAACACTAATCTTGCAGTATCTCCATCATAATAATATCCTACGCATTCTCTTTTTTTTCCTTTTCTCACTCACTAAGTCTTTTCTGTAATCTTATGTCTTACTATACTCGTCGACCAGACACAAGTATGCGTGAGTCCAGCAGGACGAGCCAATTAGGTCTCTTGTTTTTACGCCTCAGCATGGCTGAAGACGCTAGTTAGCTGAAACAAATAGCCATGATGGATTGGTCCGCGGACATCTGATTCAGAGATAACCAAGATCAGTGGCTCACCTCTAAGCTACCGACGAAATCAACCAAAGGGCACGTAACTGTGCCTTGGGAACGCACTTTGTCTTTATCAAACCTATATGTTGCGGGAAAAAAAGAAAGAAAAGGACCATTGTTTAGCCTTTGTGCGGGTTTCAGATTATTCAATAAAGGAAAAAAAGGCACTGCACAACCATATATCAAAAATGAAACAAAGCTTTTTTTTTTTGTTTTACGTTCAACCCATGATATAGAACCTGCCAGTATACCTATCGCTACGCCCACTAGTGGCAGTTTTTACTGTTACTTTAAGAAGTCCAATAGAAATCCACCCTGCAACATCATGATCAGGTGTTTACTGATTACTTTAAATGTGATATTTAATTTTCAAACTGATAGAGATAATTTTAAGCTTGCTAGAACTAGGTCTAGATCTAGTTTTAGATTTAACGAGTCACAAGCATGTTGGTAACCTATCCATTCGTTCCACGTTTATAACTACTATAACTAAACAAACAATAACTAGGTAGATCTACAAAACTTTTTTTTTCATTTACCACCCAGAGAAAGGTTCTCTCCGGTATACCACAGGGTAGCGTCCTGGGTCTAGTTTTGTTTGTAATCTATGTAAACGACATACCAGAAGTAGTGACCAATTTTGTAAAAAAAGGTTTGCTGATGACACTTAAATAGTTACTCCCCGTGAACAATGTTCAAGATATCCAATCATTACAGGCTGATGTAGATGCACTTCAAGAATGGTCAAATAATTGGCAGCTACGTTTGATGCAAAAAAATGTAGTCATGCATCAATCAAATAGTTCACTTACCAAATAGGAGAAAGAGAGTTTTGGATTTCTGTGAGAAAGACTTGGACGTTCATATCAACACTAAATTCAAGTTAACTTGTTTAGTGAACATTGTGAAAAGGCAGTCAACAAGGCTAACAGGCTAGCGGGTCTCAGTCAGAGGTCCTTCAATTACTTTGTACAAATGTCTAGTGACACTTCACCTCAAATACAATAACTGCGCTTGGTCGCCAACCAACAAGACTGATACCTTTATGGTTGAAAATCTACAACAAACGGGCACAAAACAGCTTCCATGTATAGCAATTTTCTGTTACGAAGATAGACTGAAAGCTCTGGACCTTCCAAGTTTCATGTACCGGCGCCTTGGAGGTTATCTAATTGAGGCATATAAGCTCACTAACGGCCTATATAATGTCAATGTAGAAGATTATCTCCCGCTTAGTTGCGAAACAAGAACAAGAGGCGACTGTTATAAATTCACTAAACAAGCCTGCCACCTTGATGCTAGAAAGAACTCCTTAGGCTTGAAGGTCACAAATACATTGAATATTCTGCCAGAAAGCAGGATCTTTGCATCTAGCTGAAACACCTTAA
The DNA here is from genome assembly GCA_019649035.1 of Elysia marginata. Lineage (NCBI taxonomy): Eukaryota > Metazoa > Mollusca > Gastropoda > Plakobranchidae > Elysia > Elysia marginata. The sequence goes on from BMAT01006832.1 coordinate 66,492, forward strand.
AAATCAGCATCGATGGACTCCTCGGGGACTTCAAATACAGCACCGACTTTCCACTACATCCAGTGCGTCAATTCTCTCAAGGTGGTAGGGATTGAAAACCTCAAGATCATCGATGGGCCCAGGGTCCCACCGATGGATATTTTTTCTTGTCCTTAAACAAAAAACACCACGTTTTTACACAGAATGTATTTAGCACAGCGCGATCTATGATTGCACCATAGCAGCTCCCCCGTGGCCTTCAAACTTACTATGGGAAAAAACTAAGACTGTTGCCCGCATTAAAAAAAATAGACGTGAATCTTTTCCTACCATGCTGAACCAAAACTGGTCTTCATGTATTCAAATTTCTGTATATGACATTATCAGTCAAGGGCGTTATATTACAATTTCCTCTTGAGAGCTTACTGAGTTACTGTGCAACGTGCATTAGAAAATTATGTTCGGATTTGCTCACATGGCTTTTCGGGAGTATTTTTAAAAAATTTTTATTCGATTTTAATCTACACAAATGTACCGGTACATTCCACGGGATTTTGCATGTTTCAATAAAGAACGTAAGAAAGAATGGGCTTTCAAAACTTGCCTTCTTTCTTTGTCCCACACATTGTATCGAATTTTTTTTAATGAATGGACTTTTTCTTTCTGAAAGTTTATCTTTCTCCGTCTAATAATGCCCTTGTCTTCCCCCCTCCTCCCCATCAAAATACATCTCTTTAACTTCTTCTCCCTCTTTCTACTTTTCTACTACTTCCTGTCCTAGTCTTATGATATAACAGCACAATTGAGAAATTCAAGAAAACTGATTACTTTATGATATAACCATTAATCAGATTTTGGTACATGACCCTGGATTGATAAATTATTCTCCCTGTCAATATTAAGTTGGCGATTTATTGACATTTTCCAAATCTGTAGGACTTTGCAAAAGTCACACTGTTTTTTTTTCTTTTTAATATAGGATACCTACCGAGCACAACCCGCGAATTAATTTTAGCTTATCGTCTGCTATTTCTCTGTTTGATTTTAGGTATTCACGATACATCCCATGATCAGTTATCAGTCAAGGTTCATGTCGAAATCGTTGTCATAATGGGATCTAAACGTAACTATTTGATGCGTTCGGTCTTGAGCTCTCACAAGTTTCTTTAAAGAAAAACTCTTATATAGATGCGCAGAAGAAGATGGGTAGAGATTTTTTTAAAACTCAGACTTCTGTTTAATGCAATTCTCTTCATTAAAGTTTTTTTTTTGTTGAAAATTCAGCCACTCACATAGAAGCAACTTTGGCTATGCATCGTCTATTGACATTAATTCGTGATTATTTAAGGTACCTTTTTATGATATATATCGTTGCGTGTTTTTCATTAGGCAAAAGCCGGGTGAACCTATTCAGTATTCATTCTTTCTTGATATAACTATCACTCATTCCCTGGCCTACTCTTTGCTTTTTCTTGCTCTATCCTTTATGTGCATACCGGAGCCAAATTTTGGCTTCGATACGTCATTACATACTACGCTCCGCGATATTTACAGCAGTCAAATTACTGCAATGAGCTTGGCATACATATATATGTCCTCTCTTAGGATACAACTCCTCTATAAAGGTTTGATACTTGGCAGGAACGTGGGTGGAATCGTCGTGACACCGCACTGAATATTGATATCCATATCCATACATGTTTCTCCTCCCAAAGGACTCTTTGCAGTGATCAGCTGATCCACACCCTTAGTACTACAGTGACTTCGGAGTCCTTAACATACTACTGGCCTTGGCAACAACTTTCACATGCACTCACCTTCAGCGCTGTATTTCTGGATTCGGTCTCAAGCCTCATTTCCATATTTGTTGGCACAATACAAGTTTGTATCAAACAAGGTCAGAGTTACCACTAAGTTGATAACCTAGCTGTAGTTAGCATGATTATATCCATGAAGTTTGACGTTCATTGAGGGAAATTAGATTTTCACTTAATCACCTTTTTTAAATCTAATTATCCTATTTAATTCTTTGTTGCTTGGACATGTATTCTGCTTGTGTACAAATATTCTCAACCGTTTTACCTCATAACTTCCTTCTTTTATCGCCATTTTTACTTAGACTTAAGAATTTTAAAGAGTCATCGTTGGCAGGTTGACCCCGCCAGCTTTTAAGATATTGTGGTGAAAGAACCTCCCGGAAACGATTCAAATTGACTGTGTTAATGGCCACATCGCTCAAACTGTGGCCGATTCAAATTCTGACCTCAGATTTCATACCCAGTGGACAGATTATATCAAGATAAAATTTGCGTATGTCGAATGTACTCTCTGTCTGTCTTCCCCCCCCCACACACACACACACAATTCTTTCTGTCCGTTTGACGGCGCTGTGGCGTGAAGCAAACTTGTTGCTTGATCCTTTTCCAGAATGGACACCGCAAAGCATGGATAAGGCCGAGTGATTACCACTTCTCTGGTCTGACTTTTAAAGCACCCAATAATATACAGAGGGCATAACACAGAGTGGTGCCTAGGCCTTTAATTCGTAAACCTACTGCTAGCACATCTTTGCCAAATATTGTAAAAGTTCACTACTCCCCTAAGTTTAACGTTGCTGTTTGGTTGATCCTGCCTATCTTCATAAGTAGACTGCTTGACAAGTTATGCCGTGTCTTGAAAATTCAAATGAATGATGTCCGCCAATAATTATATTGACTGTACATCTGAGGCCTCTTGACCATATTTACTGTTGTAGTTTCAAGATGGCGAGAGTGCGTCGATCCTGCGAATCTTTGTTTTAGTACTCGAAGAAAAGAGTCTGGTCTTGTATAAAGACATCTATACAATCTTTGCTCCGAGTTGCCGCACTTTATACGTCCTTCTGCCTCATCCATCATCTTCGAAAGCTAGGCAAACCTTGTGCAGTGTCCACCTGTTTGACCCGGTGCCATCTATATCACAACATTTTATTAACTTTGTGGTTAACAAAGAACAAAATACTATTTAACAGATACGCACTTTTGGTAATATTACCCAAAATTATTCAATTGAGGCCTACCTGACGCCATTTCAGTATAAATTACTTCCTATGTATATTTTCCCTTATGTCTGTGATACGCAAAGAGACAGAGAAAGAAAAAAAAGTGGACGGGAAGAGTGTTGTAGCCCGATAATTAGACGGAAGAAAGACTCGAAAAGAATAAAAAAGATACGTGAGCTCTTGATAGTCAGTAGAAAGATAATGAGAAAGCGATAGAGAGATAATGAGGTGACACCCTTGGAGCGATGACCTTACTAACCCAACACCTCTCCAATCCACCCTGGAATTCGACCTACACACTGTAATATGTTCTACAATTACCATTTAGACAGCGGTATAAAATGGTAGCGCAAACGATAGTACACATCTCTGTTCAAGCTTCCTCGTGTAACTTAGGGGACGTTAACCTGAACAAGGATACTAGGACACGTCTGGGGGGAATACGTGCGGTCCTAACGCACATGGTCGTAACACTTAAACCTATCATTGTAAGGCCCATAACGGGCAGTTATAGTAATTGGTTTTCCCTCGTTTGCTGCTTCTTTAAGACTCTAACCTCGCCCACATTTCCTGTACTTTGTCAGAAAGTATTGGTTCTTCAGTGGGAAGCTTGTCAGGGGTCCCTTTACTTGTCATAAATAGCCTTCCCATAGGTTCGCTGTAAACGTTTACTAAGCATATTTTTGGTGTGTGTGTGTGTGTGTGTGTGTGGGGGGGGTGACAATGTTTGTTTCTATCTTGCTATAATACTAATGAGAGTGCTCCGTCATATATCTCTTGTTTTTCTTCCATCCTAAAGTTATTTCGTATTCTTGTCCGCATCATTTATGCTTTCTTCTAAATCAAATTCGTGTTGTCGATATTGTTGTTCCTCTTCTTCTTTCCCCCGCCTCCTTGATCCTCCTGCTCATCCTCTTGTAAGAGCTAGTCATGCTAATCTACACACATCTTATTTAATAACAGTAGGATAAGCTTTTTTCTTTTATGGTCGGCGAATAGTTTACGAATTTTTATTTTTGGGTTGCTTTTTTTGTCCTGTTTTCTATTTACGACTTTTCCTTTTTCCTCTATATATTCCCCTTCTTTCTAAGACTCTTCCTCCCTCCCCACAAGTTTTTTTTTTTTCTAGATTCTCCAACGGTTTGTTGCGGCTTAGGTTCCACACATTCTCATGTAATGACCTGTGAGTTCAAGAGGACATCACATATCGGGTAATCCCTTTGGCAGGGGTCACTATTCGCGTGGCTAAAGGCTAGTCCTTTGAGGACTTCGAGGCGCCTAAGGTCGTGTCTGTCAATTGGTTCATCCACCATTCACTAAAGGCGGTGCACGCCATGCTGCAACTTTGTTTTGCTACTTTCTCTAGTTGGCTGATTGCTTTTCTTGTCATTGCATTTTGCGGTGTTTTGACCAATGGACATATTTGAGTGGCGCGTACCTCTCCAAATTTCCTTCATATGTTTTACTGATCAGAGAGAATTCCAGGCAGGCTCATATCGTTAACTCTTTTTAGGTCACAACACCGACACACAACATAACATTTTTAAGTGTCAATCAAATGTACTCGTTTTATTGCGTTTGACTCTCTTCGCTTACGGGGTCGCACACTGCCTTATCCATGACAAACCATTTCTCGTACAGTTTGTCTACTTGTCTTCAACGATGGCTGGCGGTTTGTCAGTGAAGCCAGGTACACGTCACCTTCGTGAAGGTAGTTACAAAAACACTATAGGTCGACAGAATAATAAAGGTGCCATCAAGTTGCATAGACACACATAGGTCTATTGATAACACTAATTGACCTCTTTGCGTGGACACAGTCTCTCTCTCTCTCACTCTAACTGGTACACTTAGAGAAATGTTTTAGTCGAGTCATTGTGTAGCAATTAAAAAAAAATCTCTAAACGAAGGATACTGTTTTATTCTGAATTATCAATAGGTACATGCATGTTCTTACGTTGTCTATTGTGTGTTTCGCCATAAAAATTGTCCATTTTTGTTTAATGTTTAAGAGGATGATGAAGGTATCAGCGCAGCACATCTGCAAGTAAAAGATTGTTGTACATTTGTTAATACGGATGCAATCTTGCATATCGATCAGAACCACCTCCAAGAGACTTGCATGACTAATACAGTGCTCAAGCTTAGCTTAGGTGGCAGCGTGATTAGCGCGTCAGACTCGTGTTCTGGTGGTCGCGGGTTGATCCCCGACCTTGCCATGTTGCAATCGCCCTAACTTTTCCCTGTCCCTCCACTTGCGAAATGGGTACTCCGCTAAATTCAATGCTCAAATTTGTGATATGCGCCTGCAACACCCTGCATATAAGTTAAAAAGTGGCTTTCAAATGGGGCATTAGTGGTGCTGCTCTTGTAGTAACACAGTTACGCTGAGTAACGCGGTGAAATTTCCCGAAAGGGAGAAATAACCGTGTAGTAAAAAAAAAAATGTGCATTTCGCCATAAAAATTGCTCATTTTCTTTTAAATTTCACAGAATTTTGTAACAGGATGATGAAGGTATCAGAGTGACACAGCTGCAAGTAAAAGATTCTTACACATTTGTTAATACTGATACATTCATGGATATCGAACATAACCGCCCCCAAGAAACTTGCATGACTCATACAGTGCTCTAACTTAGCTTTGTTACACAAGCAATAAAAAGCGCATCTTTTTTTCCACTCAGGCAAGATCTTTGACTGCCTATCTGGTTAATTACTTCAATAAGTTAGTTTACTCGGAAAATTTTAACCTGTGACTTCATATGCAACGACGGAATCTCTACCACTAACCTTCAATGCCTACTTTATCGGTTTGTCACCTTTTCATTTTTTCCACTTCATTCCTGTCAATTTCCTTCGAATATGACATTCGCTGCTCTATCAGGTACTAGGTAGAGCTTATCCGATAAGACATTCATAAGAAAAGCATAGTATACGGTTTATCTCCTTTTCTACTTAATTCTTTGATTCTCCTGAATATCACAATCACTGCTGTATCGGGTACTGTGCAGAACTTATCCGATAAGACATTCCCTGAAAACAAGTTGAAAAGCATAGTATACGGTTTATCTCCTTTTCTACTTAATTCTTTGATTCTTCTGAATATCACAATCACTGCTTTATCGGGTACTGGGCAGAGCTTATCGGACATGTTATTCCCTGAAAACAAGTTGAAAAACCGCTGCTCCTTCGGGTACAAAGGTAGAGCTCCGATCAAGTATCTCCAGAAAACAAGTGAACAAGCTTTTTTTAAAAAATCAAATAAATGCCCCCTAAAGAAAAATGCCCGCAGCAAACGGATTTACAACACTGTCACTAGCTACAAACTTCAATTTTTTTCCAGGGCAAGCTTGGGAATGTTCTGCTTTAAAGATAGAAATACATTTTCATGACTATCCATGAATAGTAACACGCCCACACGCGCATCTCCAAGTAAAAACGTCTTTAATTGGAAATATTTTTTTTTTCTCCTCAAGGCTGCTAAGAAGCCAAGCTGTCGTCAAAAGCCTTTCATCACGTCCCTAGGCACAGTTTAATGAGAAGTAAATAAAAACATCACCAAAACTATTATTTTCTTCTTTTGTCCGATGTATGATTCGATAGAAACTGCGTAGACTAGTTATTAAATGCGTTGCAAGCTATGACATTTTCAAACCAAATTTGCCCTATTTGTATTTTGACGGGAGCGGGAGATAAGGTGAGCGTAATCAAGTAATCAACAAGCATCTATAAATTAATTTAAAATTCCACAAAATTTATTTCCAGTTCTGTTTTAAGTTGTGTATTCGACATCTAACGTGAGATGCTAAGTCGCCGGAGTTAAATTTTTCCTCGAACCTGCTATGAAGATTAACTGAAACGGCTATAGTTACTGTGATACGTAGGGACTGCCTAATCACTTCAAGAAATTCGTAAATCAAGAAAAAAAGACACACGTGTTTTATAGATTAATCTCCCAAACTTATTAGTTATGAAAAGCAGATGGCAGAATCAGAGAGGGCAAGGGATTAAGACAAGCTAAACATGGCGGTTATTGGGCTTTTGTATCGTAATTTGATATGTAAAGTAAAGTAAACCTCGGATTTCACTGTTGTAAACATTGTCTTCTAATACAAGCTGTCTAAATATTGTTTAAAATGTCCCTAAAAAACCGCTGTATGTCCACTTAGTTTTGCATCTTTTTAATTTTTAGCAATATCCCGGTTTCTACGGCCCCCCTCTCTCTCTCTTTCTCTATCTATCTATCTATCTATCTATC
>BMAT01006832.1:123781-140635 GCA_019649035.1 Elysia marginata
TTTGGTAGGAGTAGGCCTTCAAATGGGACAAAGATGTTTTGTTTATAGTACTGATATGCTAAGATCGCGAGGGCTGAGCCGAGGCGACATTCTCTAGGTTTCGATTTTTCTTCCCTTTACAAGGCTGGAAAGAAAAGATGTAGAGATTGCCATCGAGAAAAGCCACAGCCCACCGTGTCACTCCCAAACGACCTTGTGGTTTATACAATGCCTTTTCCGTTACCTTTACCAACAAGACCACTGTGTTTGGGAACGAGAAGAACTCATAAAAAACGCAATCATGACCCATCGCAAGCTTTTTAGTTCATATTTTTGAAAAATCGTACTCCCTTTATAATATGGTTGATAGACCACCACGTACAAAATCGCTCATCTTAGGGGTTTATAGTTAAGAGAAACAAACAAGTTGAAAACTTAGTGGACAAAGCAAACAGGCGTAGTGGTCGCTTGGCCTGAAAGTAACTTTTGGGGGCTACATTGTTCTATCACTTCCAGTCAATTTTGCTATACCTTGCGCTGTGGGATCTAGAACTCAAAACAAAAATTCTTAAAGTGAGAAGTCGATGAATTTTGCAGCCGCCATCTGATGGGAGTCATTTTCTTTGAAATCCCAGGAGGGTTGGTTCGTTCATATCATCACACTCAGGCCATGCTAGGGAAAGGGGGATCTGTGAAAGGATTGGGTCACTTAGTGATTAGTCAGAATGCTGTTTGTCTTGAAGTTAGAGAGAGAGAGGAGCGAGAGAGAGAGAGAGAGAGAGAGAGAGAGAGAGAGAGAGAGAGAGAACTCCGTATACATCCAAACAACTACGAAAATTTGAAATAGCAGAATTAATTAATCATAAAATTTAAGGAATGAGTTCAGTAACTGAGGAAGGGGAAGAGAAAGTTGACAAGAAAGAATAACAGCAGAGGGTCGGGAGGGATTCATTTGAACTAAAAATAGGAGTGATGGTGAGGAGAAGAAGATTGCACAGCCCCCCCCACCTCCCCGCCCCCCACACCCCGCACACACACACACAAAATACGGCAAAGTAAAGTATGTTTTGGATAAGGAATTTTAAAACGTTATTACGAAGTTCATTTCAGTATCCGGAGTATTTTAAGAAATCAACATGGATAGGGAATTTGATAGACTTTGATAATGATGCCGGTTTTATTCCAGAATCAGTTATCATAATGGATTTTGTGATGGAGGATATTAACACTGGCAACAACCGTGTACTTCACTTCACAGCAAACTGATCAAAACACACTTCTACGACAAAAGCAAATTTCTCTCCCCCTCTCACGCTCACTTCCTCACCTCTCTTACACACCTCCTTACGGCCATTAATTTACAGACATATAAAATATATAGATAAAAAAAAGGAAAGCTTTGAAGTTAATATTTACGTGTAAGCTTTTATTCCGACAATTTTCGAGATGTTGCCTGAGCAAAAGATTTTTTGTAAAGTTCTGTTGTACTGTGGATAGTAATAAATCTTCCTGAAATCTGGTATGCATTCCAAAGAGAGTAGTATGGGTCATTTACTATATTGCTCTTGTCAAGGAATTTTTATGTTTATGTGAGGCATTCCCAAAAGTTGGTCCATGAAACATGGACAGTGAGGTGAAAAAATTAAACTCCCCCAAAGCACTTTAAATTGTGTCTATGGTATAGAGAAATTATCTATTTTACCTAATGTGAAGGAAAAAAGATAAAAAAAATTTCGCCTTGGAAAGTTAAAAACCTTTATAGTTACAGCTCCCTGCATAATGAGGACATAACGATTCACTCCGATAGAAGTTTATTTGTAGTTGGATGTTTTAGGCTACCCATTATTGAAAAACTACAACAGTTTTTATGAGTTTCAGTCTGTTTATTTTATTGTAGAGGCAAAATGGTGACGTAAAATGCTGTGTTTATGGGAACCCAATACTGAAAAGTTTAAAATTTCCATAAATATGTTACAGATTTGTATAAAATTTCAATAAAAGTATCTTAAGTTCACAATAGACCTTGCGAGTACAAAAGTTTTGAATTAGTTTCATTTTCAACAATGGGAACATAATGTCACTCTTTGGACATAACGTTCACTACAAAAGTGTAATTGAATTAGAACTAAAAACCCAAGCTTTGATGAAACTCGGTATAGTTTCCCTTTTATTCATAATCTAAACACGTATCATATTGAGGACATAACGTTCACTACAAATCTTAAGCCGAAAGAAAAAAAATACACTAAGTTCCCTTTAAAAAATCTAGATTTAGATCTTATTATGCATAGCATAAGCCTTGACTCTACTCTCTAATAAACATGTTTGATAAAATTTTACACACAACTGATACTTAAAACCTCAGGTTATTTTTTTTGGACATAACACGCACTCCGTAAAGTTCTCTGTTGATCTATTTCTGAAAGCCTAGATCTTGTTCCAGAAATACACCTTTTCCTATTCCATGTATGTTTTTACTATACCTAAGAATAATTTTTTTTACATAAATTTACTTCGTTTTATATTAATAGGCCTATTATAAATAAAATTAGCTAATTTAGTCTGGACATAACATATATTAATAGGCCTATTATAAATAAAATTAGCTAATTTAGTCTGGACATAACATTCACTTCAAAGTAAAATTGTTGTGAATTACATTTGTTCTTCTTCCAATGATTTTAGGCAAACTCAGCTTGAAAATTATTCATTTCAAGAATCTATAGGACAGGTGGAAGTTTCTATAAAAAAAATTCGATGCTGCAGCCATTCTTTCACTGAACGTGGCTTCAACAGTTTTAGGGCGTAACGCAGTTTTGTGGACATAACGCCACTCCAAACATTCACTCCGATAGATCTAATCGCTTGCTCTGAAAATTCACTTTGATTAGGCCTATAGGGTCAATATTTTCAAATGTAAAACCCAATTGTGTACTGAATCAAGCTGTAAAGAGGTTTATGGTGGTACTAAATATTAAAATATTTATAATTTTTGAGCATATAACACTTCACAACACTTGTTGCTTAAATAAAAAAAAACACCGATTTTCTTGACAAGGGTTTCTCTTCTAAAACTGACGAGTTTCCAGTTTCAATCCCAAAAAGTTGCTTTTTTTGAAACATTGCCTTTGATAATTAAATTTACAGTAAGAACTGACATTTTCGTGTGTGTTTGTGGATCTAGCATTTTCACAACAAGCGTTATGTCCGCTAGACCTAAGCAAATCTAGACGGTGCACTTCTTTGAATGAAAAGATTTACCTACTTTTTTCAGTATAGGTCTATCAGACCTCTGCAGTTAAAATTCATCGCCAAAAACTGTAAGGTTGAATCGGGAAGAAAGTCATTTGAAAGGTAAAGTAGGTCACTAAAAGTGTCCACTTTTTTAAGCCTAGAAAACACGTCTTTTTTCTACAAAACCAAGAACTACACAAAAGCGTGTGATACGACACAGCTAAAATTATCTATAACATCTCTTTGATCATTATTCAACATAAAACAATCTTTCATCATGGAAAAAGCTAAATTTAGACCTATCTTTATTGAGTTGAAGAAGACATGGTATAAAATGGACGAACTTTTGGGACAGCCTCATGTAGATCCTTTCAAAGTGGCAGCTCCTCACGCATTTTTTTTTCAGCCTTTAGTTTTTATGGATCTATTTATTCTTTGTTATTCCCCTTCTTTGATGTTCCCTCACCAACAACTTAGATCAAATGTAATAAAACTTTGAATGCGAGCTTGATAAATTTTTTTTAGAATGCTTTCATTTAGATGAAAAGGCTTCAACGTTTTAAGGAAAAACAGCCTCCTGTTCAACTCTGGTGTTCAACCCAATAGTTGCTTTAAGACATTCATATGGGCGCGCCACTTTAGTATTATTTGTAACACTTCAGAATGGCTGACGTTTAGTTTTACATACTGTCGTCTGTATGTCAAGAACTCAGTTACCCAGACAATAATATCATTTCGAACATTCAAGCCTTTCAGTTTCTGGACTGTAACATGCGGTTGAATTGCATTTAATGCCAATGAAAACTTAATGAATAGTACACAAGCATAGTTACGATTCTTTTCTGGATGTTTTAGTATTTTGTAAGTGAAAAGAAAGCACGCATCCTCATTATTCATTTTTTCCAATTAGGGAAAAATATTTAGTGCCTACATGTTGTCGCCCTGGACCATTTCACAAAAAGATTGATATTTAAAGATGGGGATACTTCCTGCCACTTGTATACGATCCGTTTAGACACAAAAACGTCTGCGGTCAAAACGATGCTCCTGAACTCCAGTTGGCGTAGTAACCTTCAAAATAATATCGGACTAGATTAACGTCAATGACTCGTGTCTGCAAAGCCTCAGTCATCTTTCTTTTCTGTTCCCCTCCCATGCGATTAAAGTGTCATTTTGGCATTTTTTGTGACCAAATGCATATTGAGATGGAGCGTTTATGGCAAAAATATGTTTTTCTTTAACCTTGAGTCCAAGGACGAGTGCAACCCAATTTTTTTTCGATTTGTTTCAGGAATTGGCGTTTTAGATGTGAACTGTAGGTGTATCTTTTGCAAAATTTTGTTTCGGAGACACATATAGCTTGAATGCCGTATACTGTCAGCGTTCCAGATACACTGGAGTGCTAAATTAGTCGCAGATGTCTGTAATTTTAAGCCAAGGGGTAAATTAAGGCTAGGTTTAAACAATGCTTGATGGGATAGGGAACGGGGGTGTTGATTTACAGGAACAACTAAAATGAAGGTATGTTTTTTGTTGTCGTGGTTGTTGTATTACCGCTTTTATCAACCTTGATTTAAACTTGAATTTGTACAGCTTACATAGCTGAAAAGACGTAGATCTATTGCCTCGCATACCTCACAAAGATGAATTCTAAACCCACCTTCCCCTCTTCTTCACCCCAGACGCCCTCTCTCTCTCTCTCTCTCTCTCTCTTTCTCTCTCTCTCTATCTATCTATCTATCTATCTATCTCTCTGAGACTGTGTCATCAAGTTATGTTTTTCAACCTATCCCCTCCCTTCTATCCCTGTCCTTCTCTTTCAATTTACCTATTTACCAATTTATCCCTTCTCTTCCTTTCTCTTTTTGCCACTTTTGTTCTCAATACATGTATTTTACTCTCATTGCCATGTTTAACCCTAAAAGCTTTCGCTTTATTTTGCCTACCGACCTGTTTTGTCCTCACTTACATATCACGTAACTTCGCGCAGCCTTGCTTTCATCAATATCTTTATACGTTTATTCACGTCAATATTAGTTGTCCCACCACACTTTTCATCTATCGATTGCCCATAATTATTATATTCCACAAAGAGCACGCCCCCATCGCTCTCCCATCGCTTCATCTCCATCAAACAATTATGTAGATAAGAGAACTAAACTGGGCCTACAAGCATTGTCTATGTAGATTCAATTTTTGCAAAGTTTTTTTCCCTTTATTTTAAGCTTTTTTCATTCAGTTTTGTTTTTGTATGCTTGTGTGCTATTAATTCTCTCCTTTAATTAAAAAAAAAGATTATTGACCTGGAAAGCTTCGCAATTAGAATCTCTAAATCTACCTTTTGCGAGCCATTAAAATAATTTGTTTTATTTTTTTTTTCTGCAAGACCTAGATGTTTATGTTCTAGAATGTTTTTAAAGTGCTGAAGCTATGATTGATATTTTTAATTCAGTTAAGCGCACGTTAAAAATCTGAAATAGTGAAAATCATAAAGTATTGGTTTGATGCTACAAATTCATTCACGGCTATGCCCCTAATTATCTTAAAGGTCTTGTAAGCTTGTACACGCCTACGCGCAACTTAAGATCATGTAATAAAGCTCTGTTGTCAGTTCCGTGTAAACCATCAAGAAAAGACGGTAATAGAGCCTTTGTGCAATGTGCCCCAGTAGTGCCCTTCCCCTTTCTATCAGGGAGGCTACGTCGGTAAATCAGTTTAAGACCCTATTGAACACATATTTGTTCACGCTATATGAAGACCTTAATTAGTTTGTGTCAAGAAATGTATCCGACTACCGATGGTCAATGTATATCCTTTTTTTCTTTAATTTTGTACATGCACCTTTTGTTTTTCTTTTGTTTGTTTTGAATTATTAATGGATTATGTTTTGCACAAAATTGTCATTATGTCAGCATTGTTTGTATGGGTAGATGTACTGTTGTAAAGAGCTTCGAGCCTACATGTAGGAAGAGGCGCTAGAAAATAACTTCATTATTATTATTATTATTATTATTATTATTATTATTATTATTATTATTATTATTATTATTATTATTTATTTATTTATTTCTTTTTATGATTAAAATGAACATGAACATGTTATAGACATGTTAACATGTTTATAGACCTCCAAGAAACAGCCTTGCTTTTTGAGAGACATCATTGAATATATTATATCCTTGATATAACTGAGGTAGCACGAAATACATGTTGTGTCCCCCCCCCCCCTACACCGTAAATTTTGTTTCAAGTCGGTGCTTTCATCACGTTCATCAGTTCTGCTGTGAAGTCTTGACTTAATGGCCGCGGCCTCCGAAGATGGACATAAATTAATAGTGACTCTTTCTAACCTTTTTCTGTGCAATGTGATAGATAGCTCCCATATGGATGTGAGGACTTGCTATTAATTTGTTTTTATTTTGACAGCAGGAGGTACTTCATGTTTTTTTCTCCTTTTTTGTCGATGGCTGTCACCTGAACAAAGATTAAGAAAATAAAAAGAACAGCTTTTGTTATAATTACTGTCGAACATTTTTTTTTTGTTTCCTCGAATCGTCCTCTCGCTCTTTATTTTTCTTTCTCTTCCCTAAAAGTGCAACATAATATACCATCTTTATTCCCCCTGTGTTCTAAGCACGCAATTGCGTACTTTTTGTCCAGTCTTGACTTTTTCGCCCGAGGCGACCGGTCGTTAGCCAAAAGTCAATAAGGCTTTTGCCAAGTAGACAATCCCTTTGTTGTGTTGCAATACACCAATGGCCTATCATTTGGACCAGCGTTCGGTGGTTAGTCTCTGGTCTATAGCTGTTTCTGGTCTATAGTTTAGACTGGATTCGATTATGTCTAAATATTGTGTTCAAGAAAAGGCGATAATCCGCAGGATGGTCATAACTCGGTGGAAGAAAGGCGACTCAAAAAATGTACCGGAAACAGAGAAAACAATTGAATTGTGCTGTCTGGCTAATGACTAAGAGTAAAAATTTGATTATCTGATGGGTTTTAAGGTGATCTTGTTTTTTGTTCCCGTATGTTTTACACGCATGTGTGGTCATCTGTTTTATCGGTCGGGTCTTTTTTCTGTTTTTGGTTTTTTTTTCGGTTAACACACTACCTCAGAAGCAACGATAAGAATGGATTGCTTTCACTACAGAAATAAACGACACAGCCATGCGTTGCGTGAAACTATTACTGTAAGGAATGAAATTACAACGAAAGTAGTAGATGTTTTCGGATGTCAGTCGCACTGGGTTTTAATCATTTATGCTAGCACGTGCCTGTTTTTATGAGCTTACGTACGTGTTAAAAATATTTGGAAGATGATACTTTGTATAAATAAAATGGGGCTACTTATTGTCTTTTGAGCACAAACTTTTAGGATTTACCCGGTGGATCGTAACTGAGGATAAACTTTGTATTTTTATCTATTGCTTGTAAGTTCTTAGTGTAAAATTCTTAATTAAATTAAAACTCTTATTTAAATGATACCTTATATCTTGGTCTGTATTGCAATAAATAGAACAGTATTTTTGGTTGTTCTTTAACAGAAGGGACGCGGTTCCCATTTCATACAAATTGGCAAAACTTTTTGAGTCAAAGTCATGTACTTAACGACTTAACGTTGATTAATTCAAGTCTTGTGACTATCTATATATTTGTCGATCTATCTACATTTGTTTCCTATTCATCTGCCTACCAAAGTATGTGTCCATATCTATCTTTATTCAGCTTTCTATCCTTTACTTCATCAGTCCATCTCTCTACCTCATACCGGTATGTGAGTTTGTCATAAATTTAGTGAAAAACTTTTTATTTTGCCTTTTAAAAAAATTTTAATGAGTTTCCTTTCTTCCGAAAAAATATAAAACCGTCTTCTGATCCACATTGCTCCGTTATCATTCCTTGCCCCACATCTCTCTCTNNNNTCTCTCTCTCTCTCTCTCTCTCTCTCTCTCTCTCTCTTTCCCCTCCCTCTCTCTCTTCTCCCTCTCACACACTCGTCTATCTCTATCTTGTTTTTGTATCTCTCGCTGCTCATATCTGTTTCTTCTGATAGTTCTTTTAACCTTTTTTTCCTCTCATCCTTTCTGAACTCTCTCTATCTTTCTAGCTTTCTTTGTTGCGTTCTCTTTCGCTCTTTCTTTCTTTTTTTTACTGGACTCCTTTTTCTTCTATCTTTTATGTGCTACTTCTACTCCCTTTTCTCTCATACTGTTTCGTGATCAACGATGACCAGCCCTCCCCAAGCGTCTAGAAGCCCCATGCGGGTCCCGCCGGTAATTGCTCATTTATGTAGAATTTCACAGTGGGTGAGTTTAAACCCTCTGCTCACCCTTGGTCTAGCCTGCTAGCCTAGCCGTGGACGTTACGTTAAGACCTGATGACATTATACCCCTACCGGGGCTGGCATCTATATGAGTCATAAACTGTCGTCCTTCGATCGCCTCCTAGGCTATTTCCCTCTTCGAACTTCAGTGTTGAAGGGAGGAGGGAGGAGGAGACCATACTTGAAAGGCAAAGAAAGAAGTTAGGTTTCCAGAGAAAGTTTACCTTTAATGTACCTTTGGGGGAGGTGGAGAAAGCGGATGAGAAACAGCAGTATTAGTAGTAGAAAAGAAGAAGAAGAAGAAGAAGAAGAAGAAGAAGAAGAAGAAGAAAAAGAAGAAGAAGAAGAAGAAGAAGAAGAAGAAGAAGAAAAGGACCAAAACGATAACTTTAGGAATAGGAAGAGTAGAAGAAAACAATAAAAAGACAATGAAGGAGAAAGAAGAACAAGAAAGAGAGACAGAAAACCCGAGGCTTTGACAACAATTATTGAAACATTGTTTGCATTGCAAGTTTTACATTTATAATGTTTCTGCATGTGTTCCAATGATTTAGCTCGATAAGCACTGCGGAAATTTTGCTGGCTATACCTTTTTATTCTTATCTGGATCATACGCGTTGCTTAAAAACTTTTCTGTCTAGCCTTTATTCTCTAGAGTTAAGGGAAAATATCCTCTCTGCACTTTATAAGATAATCTAAGTCCTGGAATACCATAGGGAATGAGATTAGACGTAAAACAAGAGTAACGTCCCTTTTCCAGAAGACAACACTCCAAAATACTATAGTGGTTATTGTAATCTAGACCTAGATTGTAGGGTAAGTTTCTTACTTTTATAAACGATTTGACATCTAGAACTAAAAAACTATAAAGCTAAATAAAAAGTTTATCTTCAAAATAAATCTGTCACATAAATTTTAAAAGATTGTAATATTTGTATTCATAAGATAGTGGAGAGACACCAGGAAAGTTCCGCTACTCTTGTTGAAATCTCATTCCCTATATAGCCCATTTCATAGAATTATTATCTCGGCATAGATTGCTTCAAACTTCCATCCCCCTAGGAGATGTGTGGAAGTTGTCTATCAATATAATCTCTCCTGTATCGTTTCTTTCTTGAGCCTTGCTGTTCTTTTTTTATGAGAAATATTACTACGAGGCTTGACTGAAAAGCCGTGCCTCTCGTGCCATACTATCTTTCTATATTGCAATGGCTCCATCAAAGCTGGAAACAAATTTCCCCAGTAACTATACTTGTTGTCCAACTATGACGGCGTGTCCTATCAGTTATCTGTTCTGCCGGGGACAAACGAAAAGCAGTATCCGCAGTGTAAACCATATGAGAGATAATGCTATTCGTTTGTCCACGGCAGTGTTGCTTAAAATGTCACATATAATCTAAAAATTTGGATGTAGTGTTTGATTGTGACCTGTCCACTGAGCACCATGTAATCATCTTTGTAAAATTCTTCATTATGTACTTCGTAGAGTCGGTAAGCTGGCTGTCTTTATAAATGTGGACTCGTTGAAGAAACTTATTTCATAATTTGTTTTTTTTTCACGCATTGAGTATTACTTTAAATCTCTCCATTCTAAGCTACAAAAGACAAAATACGTAAGTTGCAGCGTTTTCAAAACATAGCAGTTAGAATAGTTATGACAAAGAAAAAGAGGGATCATATATCATCTTCTTTGGTCCGACTGCACTGCCTCCCTGTTCAAGTTAAAGTATTATACAAAGGTAGTGCATATAATACCCTCATTGGTCAACCTGCACTACCTCCCTCTTCAAATCAAAGTATTATACAAAGGTAGTTTGTCCCTACCTATCAAGCGTTTTATGTAGGGACACAAGCGGAAGCCTTCATCAATTTCAGGGTTGTGCTATTTTTGCTAACCAATAAAAAACGGTGCTATTTTTTAGTATTTGAGGTCTTTGTTGAGCCCCAAAACTTTGCTTTTCATTATTGTCGGCTCCCAGCTCCGGTGTCCCAGACGAGTTGGATATCTACGAAGAGCAAACTTGTAACTACTATGCGTAATTACAATCATTAATCGACAAACGAAAACATGTCCTTAACGAATTTATTGTGAAAGGCCACGGTTATGGTAACATGGCCGTTGCGACAGCGATCGCTAACATCAGAACCTCGACTACAGTCCCACTCCCATAATAGTTTCGAACAACTAACAATGAAGACAGGTTTACTCGCTTTTGCAATGAAGACAGGTTTAATCGCTTTTGCAAAAAAATCTGCATCTTTGTTGCTTGACCGTCCACTTTATTCTCTATACCAGTTTACAATGGTGACCGACGCAAATCGCATACTTGAAGCAATGCAAAATGGCACAGCTCAGGTAAATATGAAAAAGGTGAAAAGATCCTTGTATCTAGGTCTAGTTAGATATAAAAAACCACAGTATTTTGAGATATCTTTATTTCTGATATTCACAGGTCCACACCCTATATTATTTTAGACAAACAATCAGTACAGTGAATCAATATCATCCGTTTTTTGCTATAAAAGCTGGACTCAATTTTTAGATTAATACTCCGATTTATCATACTGCTAGCGTTTGCTTGAGACACATTTTAAAGACCACTATTTTGGGGGGGAAGTCGACATACGGAGAACGTGGGCTTTTCCAGCCTTATCTCCTTTATGGTTATATATTGGGAAAAAAAGTAAATTAATTGTTGGCGCGGTTTAAAACGGCACGAAAGTAAGAAATTAAAACAAAACAAAAATAAATTGAGTATCACATAAGGGTAAGTACGGACGGCCGCCACTAGCATCATTACCACAAAAGAAAATTTTACTGAATGTTTCTGTGCCGTGCGGATAATCAGGGAAACTGCACGTCCGCAAACTGACTGGCCAGAGAGCTGTGCTAACTTAAGTAAAGAGCTGGGGAAATTCCTCACGGCTCCCCTGACATGTACAAATTATGGCGATTTCCTGTAGACAAATGCTGCCCACACTGAGGTTGGCACGCGCCCCTGGGTATTTAGTACTGGTCGGTACTTCGAGATTTTACAGTTTTCTTCTTCTTCTTCTTCTTCTTCTTCTTCTTCTTCTTCTTCTTCTTCTTCTTCTTCTTCTTCTTCTTCTTCTTACCTGTTTAGTCCTTTTCATAGTGCTGCCTGCTTTTTTTGTCATTCTTTAAACTTATTCTTTTTCAAGAGGATGAAATGATTGGATTTTGAATCAAACGGTGATCAATAGCTACTAATAACCCGCCATAATTTGAAGTTCAGTTTACTGATATTTAAATAGTTTTTGTCTTGTGTCCACCTTCCTTCCAATACTAAGCTATAATTATATCATACTTCTAAGATATTTGTCTCAGGCATTAGTCGGCGAACAGAAAGCCGACAAGATTTCTGTCTCCAGCGTCTGGTTTGACTGAGCCAGTTTTGGAGCGGTAGGCCCTAGTCGCCCTTGATGCAGATGTAGAGAGTGCCAGCTGCCAGGCTTTGTAGGTGCTGAACATCCGTCCTCCGTCTTCTGCGTTGTTGGTTCTTCCCCACATGTCCTCTCGCTTCTGCTGTGCTCATTTTAATATTTGAATGAATGTCAAGGCATTGAGCTTTTAACTGCGACCAAGGCTTTCCAGTCCGCTTTATTGATGTCACCTAATTTCATACCACGTTTGCAAAATAAATGTGCCTAGGAACAGGTCTTCCAGATGTCCAGGAGCCGGAAGGTCGAACGAGTTTATCGTATATCTTACACAAAGACACAAGCCAGTTTTGCAGATCTGCGCAGTGTAAGGCTTTTCTTTATCAATAAAATTTATGCCCAAAATCTAGACTTAACTTGGAGTGCCTCATATTGGCTCCAGTGATATAGGAAAGGGTAACATGGAAGCAAAATCCCAGACAAAAGCCGTTCGCAAGGAATGGAATTTGGAATCCTGCTGGTTATCTTGTGCGTTAACATTTTGTAAACTTAATGTCCTTGTCTGAGAGTTTTTGCTAACAATTATGTCCCTCAAATAATCTTTATAGTCGCACTCTAGATGTGCTTTTGGAGTTTAAAAAAAAACTGGTTTAGATCAATGCGTCTATAAAATTATAAAATAATGGTGATTTTTCATTATGGACAATCTTTTTTCATCAGAAAGTATCTGTTAATGATTATAAACCAACGAATTTAACGATTTTCTGTCGAAACCACAGTGTATTGTGTGTATTGTGTGGTCATGAGCATGGATAAAGAAGTGCTATTTATAACTGTTGAGACTGTCCAGATAGATCTAAATATTAGACGCTGAGAATGTATTCCCTCGTGTTGACCTGTTGTAAAGGCCCTACAAGGAATTTAATGCTTTAAAGTTTACTGTAGATATTGAAGATTTTTTACTTAGGTCAGTGATTATTACGCAAAAACAGCTTTTCCCTTGACTTAAGCCTACATATTAGACGAGCCAGTTACCCGAAAAGTAAAATAAGGTGTCATTGTTTTACTGTTCTATCTCATTAGGGTTGCTAATATTATTAAAACATAGTAGAACTCATAAAACATGTCAAATTCCGTGCGAAAATCTAATGTACTAGCACAGTAAGCGTTGGGCGTGCATCTCGTCGACCTTACTTTCATAGATTGAGAAATCGTCGGCGATCTGTCTGTTCTTGCTGTATATGCCATCAGGTGTTAGCGGGCACCATCCCCGAAGGAGGTAGCCCGTCTTCATTGATATGTGTATGCCTGCTCCTATAGGCGACAAGACTCCGTGCTGGGGCTCTAGCAACACAAACGAAAGGCACTCGCTAGCTGTTCGGTTTCTTGTCTAAAATGTAGCCTGTGCATTGATTTGTCTACATTATTGTTGTATGGCGCCGTTCACTTATGCTTCGCTTCTAATTCTCTTTTTTAGTCATGTTCAGCTTAGAAAGAAGGCCATACATCAAGTCATGATTGTGTTTGTCGGAAAGATAATTAGAGAGAGAGAGAGAGAAGGGGTGGAGATGGGGTGTTAAATGAAGACCAGAAAAATTGGGGATGGGCGGGTAATTAAGGAAATTATTTAAGGTAGAACAAGAACTGAAAAATGAAAAACGGATGGCCGAATATATAGAGATAAAAATGAGAGAGAGAGAGACAGAGAGAGACAGAGAGAGAGAGAGAGAGAGAGAGAGAGAGAGACTCTTTGAGGCAGGAGATTGTATGGTACCGAGCGAAACATTATGCAAGATTTTATGTTGTTTCCTTAAAGTTAATTCGATTTAAAAAAATGGCTCCTTCAAATGTCTTGCTTCATACGTCCATATAAAATCATGAGAACAAAAAGAGATCAGCACAACAGAAGTTTATGCAAGAAAGGAAACAAACGTCAGTGACTGATGGCGAGGTAGTGATCATGTGCCTTTTTTCCCTTCTGTTCTGTCATTTAGACCTAGCTTGTGTACAGCACCCCTTGCGTGTCGCCTTTCCCGTCATACCCTGAAGGTAACTTAATGACTTTTGTCGCCTCCGTCATTTCCGCTCTTTTGGCCATCACAATTTTTTTTCAACATCGCATTATGAGAACCTCGTGTTTTTTTTTCTTTTTTTTTTTTTTTCAAATTTTCTTAGTCCAGGCGATCTCTTCCTTGCATAAGAGAAAAAAAAAAGGAAGAAAAAAACCATCCTTTCCGACTTCCGCATCGATAGTCAGGACGCTATCAAGTGACATGATCGTTGCATTTCAGCGGTGATGTCAAAAAGCTTTCTGTGTCCAAGACATTTTGCGATTTTGGCTTTTTTTTAACTTCCTGTCTGCCATTTCTAGGAATACTGTTGGAAAACTAATATTCAGCCCCACAAAAAAGTTTTGTACTTAATTTTTTTTGGAACTTTTTGTGTTAGTTTTTAGAAATTTTGTAGCTATTCCTAGGAACGGAACGAAAGGCCTATTTAATGATATATACAATGTACAAAAGTTTGGCTTCGAGCCAAATTATGTTAACAATGCCCCACCCACTGCACTAGGGCGGTGTTAGAGGTTTTTTTGATTTGTAACTACTTTAAGAACTGTACTTCAAATACGATATTTGCAAAAAACAGGTTTACAGAATTTAACAAGAACATTAAATTACAAATAGTTTTCTTTTGGATTGAAAAAACATTTAGCCTTACTTGTTTTGTATGAGTGCATCCATCATGATGAACGCATAGCAGTTTCGTTAATACATATTACAAGCATAGTATTATGGATAATAAAAAAAAAATCTATTCTTTTTAGCTTAAATGGGAACACAAAAAAAGAATCACAACATTGTCTTGGATTATCAGTTTAAGCCCTATGGACAGGCTGTTTTTACCTCTCAAGTTTTTCTTTTCAAAGAATTTTGTGACGAGTACGTAAGTTAGTAGTTGAAAAAAAAAGAGCGATTGCTTGGATACCAAAAACGCATGTTTCGATGTTATTTCATAAAGCTATCGAAAATACTCATTCTTTTAAACTAAAGTGTAGATCGGGTCTTTTTATTTGTATCGTATCTGGTTTGAAAATTTCACGGAAAAACTAGTTACGGCCTAAAGTAGGAGAGATCACCCTTGGAGCACGTCAAGCAATATACACAAATGTATATGTGTGAGTTAAAATGTAAGTCAGGGGGTATTTCTAGCAAGAGAACTGACATTAGAGAGTATCTGTTTCGATTCATCGGCGAACTCTGCTAAAATTTGTTTTAGCTTTTGTTTGTTTCAACTCTTTTTAATTTTTATCATAAGTTGGGAGAAATTTCAATAGCCGGTGTGTGATATTTCGACTTCACAGACCATCAGAATTTAAATTTTGTTGCGACACTTCAAAGCTATTAAATAATGTGATGATTTTTTTTGCTTTCTCTGGTGCCATTTATTATTTTTTGTTAACTGAGACTGTGTTCGACCAATCACGCAGACAAGAACATAAAAAGGTAACGAGCTAATGAGCCGCGCACCACTGAGTCAACCACTTTTTATCAGTTCTCGGTTTCCCTGTTTTGTTGAAATGCATTTTAAAACTCGATCATTCACCTCAATGCGTCTTCCAAATTTTCTATTTATTACAAACAAGAAATCAGATGATGAAAAATCGCTTTAACAGACGACGGAAAAGAGACGTCTACAGGAAAAATCGAAAGTGGTCAGATTAGTAAAGTGCATTGAACGATGCACGGACGGAGAAAATGTAATATTGTGATGATTATGTAGTTGTGGCGACAGTAGTAGCGATACTCTTCTTTTTTGGATCGCAGCTTAGATCCCTTTTTTGTCTCTGATGCATCTAGCAAAATGAGATATTCTACATACATATATAATGGTAAGTGATGCTCGCTGAGCTCGTTTTGAGCGTGTTAACAGTCTGTTTTTCTCTGGATTTTCTTTCTCATAATTTCTTCACGTGATTTAATGCATTGTTGTTTCATTTTTGTTTTGCTTTTGCGCACTTGGTTTGCCCTAATGAAGATACATAGAGACCTCTGCAACAAACACGATCCATTGTCGTAAACATTTGTTTCCTTGTGAGCTCTTGCAATTACTCTGTATTCAATAAAAGCCCATCAGAGCAACAGAGACATTGGCAAATTCTTCTGGAAGACACGATTGTGTAGGCAGCATTAAAAAGCCATTATTGGCGAAATTATTATGATCATCACGTGCTACGAGAACTCTTTAATGAGTTATTACAGGTGCCTTGCCAGTAAGCAACTTGTTTCTGCGTTTTTCACTAGAAGAAATATATTCTCTGTGCTGCTCGAACCCTAATAACAAAATTATTTTCGTTTTGTTCGTTTTATTTATTTTAATTCATCAAATTAATGTTAGCCTGCCTTCTTCTATGTTAATAAAGTTATGCATTATTGAGTAGTCAATAGCATGTATAAGCATAAAACAATAGCACAAGGGTGTCTAAAAAATTGATCAACGCGCTTTCCTTCGTGTCTATCGTTGTGTGTATGTGCGTTTGTCTCGTCACTCTAACAGCATCTCTATCGTTATATACTTTGTGGCCTACCTATTGATTTTGTTAAAAAACAAGTTATCACCATAGCCGTCTCAGTCTAATAATTGGCATTCGTTTTTCAAATAACTGAAGGCCCAGGGCTCGACTCCTGCGTTGACCAGCTTGCTATTTACATGCGATTGCCCGAATCGAGATTCAAGTTTTAAGATTGGTAATTGTATTGGTATAACCAGAATGTTACATTTAGTTGCTATATTTTAGAGCTGCTTCTCTGTGAGTTTAGTAAAAAAATTTTTTATTAGTGATAAAGTGTTGAAAACTGTTGTGTTAGCATTAAGTTAGAGGACTTGGTGGATTCTTGAGCAGATTATAACATTCTGAA
>BMAT01006832.1:182299-197058 GCA_019649035.1 Elysia marginata
GGGGGGGGCGTTATTGGTGCTAAAGGGTCTTTGACTTAAAGTTCATAAAAATGCATTGGCGTATTTCCTCCAAGATTGACGGCTGCTTATGCCCTTGTCGGTATGTATTCTGTGAGTGATCCCCCTTGAGGCGTGTGGCGTGCCTGAGTTGCGTTCGCTTATCATTAACAGGTCATGCAAACCTGGATCACTTGCAGCATGAGAGAGAGAGAGAGAGAGAGAGAGAGAGAGAGGAGATATGTGATGAGGATTTAGATGAGGAACAGAGATACACATATAAGCAGAATCATTCTGAAAGACAGAATGAGAAAGAGACGGCGAATGAAGAGGCGGGCGATGGAATCCTGCAGAGACAGATATACATGCACCTCTGAGTGAAACTGGAAAGCTAGCAAATAATGAGGAGAGAAGAGATAGCCCGACACAAAGAGAGAGAGATGACATGGGAGAGAAACATGCGGGGGGGGGGTGAAGGTGCAAACTGTAGAGACCAAAATAGGCAGATATATTTCTATGAGTGAAACTAGAAAGTCAGCAAGTAATGTGGAAAAAGAGTAAGAAAGAGAGGGGGCAGTAAAACCGGACCAGACAGGCTCACAAACAGGTAACGCGACAAAGCTTAACAGAGGAAGTGACTTGAAATGTAATATGAACTTTTCATTTAGCTTATGAATTTTAAAAACGACAAATATTTATTTAAACTGCTTTGTAATCTTTACAACAAGTTTCGTCTTTTCGAGGGAAAAAGGACTTAGATTTAAAGTGAAATAGTTTGCTAGAGCCATATAACCTGATTGGAGTAAAGAAGAAGTATGAATGAGTGTTTGTGTGTGTCATCATAAAAAAGAAAGGCGAAGACAGGCTGACAAACAGACAGAGGGGAAGAAACTATGTGTCATAGAGGCAGAGAGAGAGATCCACAGAGAGGCGAAGAGGGATGGCCGGCGGCAACATTAATATGCAGGCTGTAGGACATGCCATGTGAGTAAAACTGATCCCTGTTGACTGGTGGCCCAATTGAAGAACGCCACTGGGGAGAGGCGGGGACACGGAGCTCTGTAAGCAAACGTCTCGGGTGGTTTAGAAGCCCAGGTCAGGTTCCACTCCTCCAAGCGATCCTGGCAGCTGCCTGCCTGCCCTAGAGTGCTGAGGAAACAGAAGAAGAGGAGGAGGGAGAGAAGAATAATGATGATAATGTGAAGAAGAAGAATTAAGAAAACGAAAAAGAAGACAATTATGATGATGATGACGAGGAAGAAGGAATAGGATATTGTAATGACGACGACGCCGACGATGTTCTTAATATTAATAATAATAATTATTATCATTATCATCATCATTATTATTATTATTATTATTATTATTATTATTATTATTATTATTATTGTTATTATTATCATTATCATTATTATTATTATTATTATTATTATTATTATTATTATTATTATCATTACTATTATTATTGTTATTAAAATGGTGCTATTTTATGTGGTTGTTAAAAGAGAGAAGGAAAAAAGACATAAACAGTGCATGTGATTATATTTCTTGAAAAACACAAACAGTGAGTGAGTACTCAACTCGAGATATAAATGATAAAAATCGAATAACGCCATGAAAGACATGTCATAATGGCAGCAAGACTTGGGGGGTCTTTATGTTCGTCATGCAAACTCTTTTTTAAAAACTTGGAAGTCTGTCGTTTTCATCTCAAAATTAGGAGTATATGATGCTTCGGTTAATATTAATGTATGTATATTTAACAATTGGAGATGAAAAAAGGGCCTTATACTTTTGATGTTTCTACCTATCGATTTTCACGAGTCTAGACACTGAAAGATTTATTCAGTGAATAAAGCCAGCTTTATGATACTTAAGTATCTCTCGATAAACGAGTTGATTGTCTGTGCTAAAGTCATCCAGTTGTTTGTTCTCGGTTGTTTAGTAATAAAGGATAGTCCTTTACGTACAGAAGTTGAAAATGAAAATTTAAGGTTTCTTTTTTCAAAGAAATTTACGAAAATGCTATTGTACTTAAGAATTCACACATGTTTGTGAATGAAGCACTCAATAGTAATGGAGAATAGAATCGTGATCGATCAATACAAGTCTACTCGTCAATATTTAAACCTGATTTGCGCACATCGGGATAAACCAAGATTATTTTGAAGCAAGTTTTACCTTTATGACTGATTGTAAAAACAAAATAATGCTTATAAAGCGCCGATGAATTAATTGTGTCATAAGGAAGAATTCTGACAATCACTTGTCTTTAACTTTTCTTGAAGAACATGACAATAGACTTGTATAATCTTTAATCTTCAAATTTTTTTTAATGGACACCCTAGTCACAATAACATTTTTAAACGTTAAATTGAGAACGCTTATGTATGAGTGTGGTGTAAATCTGGTATCATTAACGATCGATATCTTTTAATTTCCGAGTTTGTTCTGCTACATATCTATCTTAACCATAAATTGACCACTGGTGCACATTTGAATAAATTTATCGCTAAAAATGTTTTCACAAGGTAATATTCTTTTACAGTCAAATGTCAGTAACCATATGGAACTTTTTGGAAATTTTCTTACGAGACTTTTTATTTTTATTTTTTTTTGCCGTTGCATTGCGTATTTATCCTTATTTTGTCAGTTGGAAAAGAAACACCCGAGAGATATTTTGTATGATATGTATTTGTGCCACTTGTTTGCATCCTACATAAATGAAAATGTTGACATGTAATTTTCTTTTGTTTTCTATTTTGTGGAAGTCAGCGGTTTACGCAATAATTCATGTTCTCTTATTACTATAGCGGCCGATGGTTTAAAAAATGAATAGAATAGATTAAATAGTTCTGGTGTAAGTATTGTTCATTTTTGTACAGAAATTCCTTTTTAATGGATCCATGACGTCCAGTGGCATCAATGCCACTAGCATCACCTATATTCACAAGCAGGTCTGCGTTTTGCCCAACGCCTTTATGTTTGTTGGACACAGTCATAATTTAAATTAACTTATTGTACGTAGCACTAGTTATCACTTCAGAAATATGAAAAAGAACAATTCAGAGCTTCTGTGATTAAAAATACCATATTATAAAACTAGCCGTTTCTTTCATTTATTGTTATTTCTTACTTGACCCCATCACCTCAAAAAAGCCCACCATTATTGTCAAGATGGCGATATAACTCAGGGAACAAATGCTGGCTATAAAATTCACCGTGCTTTTATTGATCCAAAGTTCTCACGTGTACTAAAATCTATGATGACAATTACATGTTATAAGCTATAATCCTTCAGGCTGCACTCTTTATCTCAACTTCAGTTCTTCAGTTCCGTGAGTGGATACTTTATCTCAACTGATCTTCTAGTTAACTTTTTGCTCGAGGGATATCTAGTCTACCAAATACTTAATCCTAACTAGCAATCACTTCTGATTGACCTAACTACTGACTTGCTGACTAAGATTCCCTTCAACGCTAAGAAATGCTTGACAGAGCTGGGATGTTGCTACTCTGCTGTCCAAGTATCCGCTAACTCCTTAATGTCTCTTCTCCTTGCCTCTATGGGTTCATAGCCTCAATTCAGCAGGCCTCAATATACTCACTAGCCTAGTCCTACATGCAATAATCTAACAGTGAGATAACTGTATACACATTCACGAGGCTCCAGATTAACCTATCTACGATAACCAAAATAAGGCAAGGTAGGCTAAACAAGGAAGTGCCTAACAATACCTACTAGAAAATCACCGGCAATATTTGAAGGAAGATAGATACATGTATGTCAAACATTGATAGGTGAGAATGACTCAACAGTTACTCAGCCACAGCTAATTTTATATTAATTATCCCTGTATCAGCATCTCTGGGCAGCTTGGGTTGATGTTGAGAGCATCATATCCCCAGAATGAAATTGTTAAAGGTTGTCTTTAAAATTGACCGTGCTTTTATTAAATGCTGTATTTTTTAATACCTACTCTGAGACGTGTAACTCGTACATCAAATTAGTAATAAAGAAGAGATCAAATTTTACACCCTTATGCATACGTAGGGCCTAGGATGAAGAACACATTAAAAAAACAGTTTTGCCCGCTTCTTTGTTGAATTCTGTAGAATTAAGGTAAAATCTAGACCTAAAATCTGGATTAAGAGTGTAAAAATTTGACTTACATTTTGAATTCAATATAGATAATCTAGACTTAGAGGCAGATGAATAAAAGATGTCTTGATCTAGAATCTGTATTGGGCTTAGATTGAGCTTAAGTTTTGGGCGCCATTTTCTTCTATTTTAGTCTCTGGGTGTCATGTCTTCCTTTGTTTTAGCCTTAGGGCCTAGGCTTTACGTGCCCATGTTTTAATTTGTGATGGCCACTTTTCCCTAATAATCATTACTGCCTCCACTGACAACCCACGAGCAGGGGGCAACAAAGTATAACAATGAAAGCTTACATCAATTTTTTACCATGGCTATTGGAAAAGGTTCCTTGCCACAATCTTTCTCACATACTAGATTCGATTTGGTTTACAGCCATTTTAAGAATACAATAATATCGCACTACGATTACTTGGGCCGATTTAACACCAACTTTTTCGAGTTATTTCGTGTTTGATACAATGCAGATTACAAACTCCGGTCGTTCTTTCCGTCCACCCGACTGGCGTTGAGACTCTTCACTAACAATCAACTATTTTGTTAGTCAATTTTCGCGAAGTGCCTGAATTTTTAAAATTTTAGTGCATAAGGGTGGTTATTGGTAAGTGCAAGAAGAAGATAGTCTAGAATTTAGTGAAAACTTTTTTTCATGTGGCTGAAAAACTGCTGCAAGTTTATCTCTTGATTTCGTAATTACTTATTTAATGTTGAAAATCTCTTTACAATGGTGACCATGGTGCTCTTGTTGTCACTTTTATATTTGCTGCTGCTGTTTGTTGTTGTTGCTGTTGTTGTTTTTGACTTCGCAGTTGCAGCTGTGGTAATTATGGCTCTAATCTAATCAACGCCAGGGCATGAGGAAAGAAGCAAGAAGTTGTGGAGGGATAAAACAAAATGTATACGCTGGTTAAGCAATGATGAGTTAGTGAAACTTATAATAAGGAAGTGGTAGAAAAGGTGAATGGGGGAGGTCGTTTGAGACAAAAGTCTATTTTGAGGTTGAATTTGGAAAACAGAGAAAGGGATATAGCAAGAAAGAAACAACAAAAACAAGGTCAAAGAAAAAAAACAAAACAAGGTCAATAGAAACAAAAAGGTTCGGAATAGGACAACGGAGTAAGGATTCAAAACAAAAAGAGGGCCTTAACTAGATTCTGTGGTCGTGATCTTGAAATAAATATTTATTGGCTTTGCCTTGTAAACTCCGGCTTTTCTCAACTCCTGAGAAGACCCTGGGGTTCTTTTAATCTCAACGTTCCTCGTGGGACACGATCAAGCCTGTCAACCGAAAATAAAAAAAAGAAACAAGAACGTGTGCAATCTCAGAGTGAGGCTTAAAGTTCATTCCTTACGCTGTCGGATTCTTTTTTTTTCCTATAGCTATATATTTTCTCCCTCTATTAAGAAGATAAATTTCATCTTTCATTCTCTCGCTATGTCCCCCTTTATATTGTTTGATATCAATGTTTAATGTTTCCGTTTTCGACTTTTTGAACTTCTCGATCTATGAAACATTTTTCTGAGACACTTTTGTAAAGTTCGAGTATACAAATCTTTACTCCTTACTCAAATAAGCCTACTTTTAGAAATACATTATTTGACCATCTCCGTGCGCACTCAAAACTATCGCTATTGTAACTACTGCTACTGAGTGAAGTTTCAGATATTTTAACGTGAAGTTTATAGTACTGAAACCTATACATAAGTCAAAAAGTAGCCTATATTTTAATACCTTATCAGGTGAATAACCATAGTTTATAGTTATCTACAGCTAACTGGCTATAGCATTACTTAAACAATATGTGTCATGTTAAAACAGCGGACCATAGGCATAATTATGTGTAGTTTTAGAGCCCAGGCATTGAAAACTTTACTTTGTGTTCGTTCCTTCTTTCCTATCAAGACTGATTTACCCGCTAAAGTTGTCTCAAATTTCCACACAAGAAAATCCATATCAAACCATCTTATTAGCAAGCTTTGCTTTGCAAACTGTTAATGAACATTGATAAAAAGCACAGTAGCACATTTCGTCCTAATGACCTTAAGCGTCGGGCATGATTCGATTTTTGTTATCTTGATGAGTATTCGAATCGAAAAACGGTGCCATACCAGGAAAAGGCGCTGTATTTTGCAGGAGTTTCAACCCTTAACTTAGAAAACAGTGAAACTAAAAATGTTGTTATTCTGTGTTTCGACAATTTCGAAAGAGTATTCCAAGATAGGTGTGTGGTTGGACGTATAATTTTTGTTTATTAGTTATTATTTATCAGTATGTTCAAAGGGAGAAGCGCTGTCATGAGTTCTAAGAAATGCAGTAGACAATATTCCAAGAATCGGTTTCTGATTAAGGTGCTCGAAGTATACTTCCCAGAATCAGTTTCCTATTCGGTTGCTTGGAAACTTTCTTTGGACCGCCCATTTTTTCGTTAAGTTAACTGGTTTATGAGTTGAGGTTGCCTTTATCAGGTCCTCCCCCCTCCCCAACAGCCTCTTCTAATCGATAAACTGCAAAATATGTCAAAAGTCTTTAAGGCATAATAATTGACTAATGAGCAGCCTGATTCCTGTTGGCACGCAAATAGCCCTGCATACTGCAATGGAAAGCACAATAATTGGTGGCCTCGTAATTTTACCTCGTTTCGCCACTCTGCTGCTTTCATTGATGGCGTCATCTGTTTTTTCCTCATATGTTTCTTTGTCTCATAGCAACTTGTTTGTCTTTGTGCAAAAGAATTTCTTAGATCACCTTAACCCATCCATTTTGAAATGCTACCGTATTGAACAATCTTATATCTAAAAAGTCCTGACTTGGCGTTAGGAAGCATTTAACAAGTTATTTTTCTTCCCTTTTCCTCTAAATTTTCTTTCTATTTCAAAGATTGGTATAACATATTTTTATGCTTACACGTGTTGCCATCCTCCATGTTGTTGCTGTTAATATTGTAGTTATAAACGTAAGGTTAAAATCCATAGGAAACCGAGAAGAAACGCCATAAAGCAGGGAACATAAGTTAAATAGGTAGGGACAAGAATAACTGCAATCTGAGCGTCGAGAATATAAACCGCATGATACAAGGAATAAAAGTGAGATAGGAAGAATAATGTAAAGAAAAGCGGATGACGCAGACGGTCCAGAATATGGCGGTTTGTTGAATTAGGGCTGGAGAACCACGAAATATTCCATCTCATAAAATGTTCCATTAGGTGAGACAAAGCGTGGAGGCTTGCCTTTTATTGTGTTTACATGATTTCGTGTGGCTCAATTCTGTTAGTCCTCTTCGCTACGAGAGAGGGAGCGAGAGAGATAAAGATATACATGCAGACAGAGAAAAGGAGAGAGCGAGAGACAGACAGGCAGAGATAGAGATTGGCAAAAACTCAGAATGAATGAAAGGAAACTTAAGCGGACATACAGACTGGGGTGATCGAATAAGAATAACATAAATTCCTGCTAAAAATGAGTGACTAAGACATGAAACGACTGGGTCGATCCAGTAACAATGAGATAAATTCCTGTTAAAAATGAGTAACAGAGAGATTAAACGAGAGCGATAGAGAAGGAGAGGGTCTACATGCAGAGACACAGAGTGAAATTCGTTATGATAATTGAGGGAGGGGTACAAACAAGAAGTGAACACATGTTTATAAAAGAAAATTTTATTTGTAAAATTGTTTTTCCTGTTTTGTAATAGGGAGCTTATCTTGTTCACTACTGTATATGCTTGTACTGTAATTCTTTAAGTGTGTGCGTCTGGAAAGCGTGCTAGCTTCTCATCCAGATTGAAGCTGAAATTTACCTTCGTTCGCTTAATCCTTGTAGACCCTCGAAAAGGCTATTCTTTTATTTTTCTTATTTCTGCGTACTTAATAGCATTGACAAATGAACACAATTTTATGCTTTTGCGTCTTTCCTTGATGCTTCTTTATTTATGTCAAAGTTGTCCTGCCTTTTCTGAATTTCTAGAACCACTATCTTTTAATAAAACTTCTCTTCACTTTTCTTCATTTCATACACCTTCACTTATAACAGTTTTGTCAAAAAATTTTGAAAGCCTATTAGTGCCTCTTTTTTATTTTCATCCATTGCTCTTTGTTCATTTTATTTACTTGGTACACCGAACTCTATGAGTTTTTGAAAGGTCTATCCTTGCAGGAGAGGAACGTTTTTATTCGTTTTAAAAGCATTTGCGATGAACTTTTTTTTTTAACAATAAAGTCATTAAAGCAAATTTATCCTTTTTGAATTTTTTCCAGCTTGTTTATTCTTAATCAAAGTTATATACTGCTGTTTTGCTGGTAACTTGAGGTCTATGAAAGAAACATATTTTCCTACATTTCCGAGCGTCTGGTGGGTTGGTGTGACCTATGCCAGCAAGTCTTGCATTATTCAAGATTAATTTCGCCGCTTTGCTTGATTAAAAGGTTTTATGTTTCCAATAAGTTCAGTCTATCGAGGTCCCGTGCTTAATATAAAAGGCACCTTTATATTGGAATTTCTCGACTAGTGGAATTTGAGTGTTTGAAATCTTTTAAGTTTTGTTGGAGGCATTGATTGTGCTTTTGTTTGTTTGGCTTTTTATCATTTTTATTCAAATTTACGTTGACTTTTTCACCTCAAACCCTTTCAACATAAGTTCCAGTTTATCGCTTTTTTTGCCATAACGTTTTATTATAGTCTTCAAGCCTTATGCAGCAGTTGGACGAGCAGTCCATGCTACTAAATGTGACAAATTTCTACTTGTGTGAAGGTTGACGCTTTGGGTTATTTATTGACTTCTTATATTCCTTGTTTTCACAGGCAATGGTTACATTTCAGCAACCGCTCCACCTACTTTCTCTAAACTCTACCCCGAGTATTTTATAATCCATTCTAGGTTTTATAGACGTAAATCTCAGATCGAAGTTGTCCACTCACAGCCATTCAACCCTCCAAAACCGTTTAAAAAGGAATCAATTTAAAAATTAACTTGGAATAAGATGTGAGTTCCTGATACGCTTTCTTCCTGGTTCAGATTTTTTAGATAACTTTTTTGTTACACTTGGGCATTGGTTTTTTTTCACTTATTGCTGTCGAAACAGAAGAGCTGTTTACGCCTTCACAGTCTTACCATAGAAATTCCTCAAGCGTCCAGAAAACTCTAGATACTAGAGACCTTTAGCACACGCACCGTGTCTCACTACGCGTACGTGAAAATCGGGAAAGCAGATTGAGGAAACTATAAAAATAATGAAACCAGTTTCTAAAAATAGACCCACAGACGTTCGCGTCATACTCACGCGTTGCTGCGAAAAGTCTGTATTTTGGTATTCGTGACTGTTTTTTCTGCTTCGTCGACTTAAGGAAGTGCTAGGTGGCACGAATGATGAACTTATCACCCTAGTGTCACCCGTGCACAGGTAGGGACTCTCTGTCGCGGGTTCGAGCACTAATAAATAAAAAAAAATCCGATCCTGTCTGATCTTCTCCTCGCATAGTCTGCTGGGCAGGCTGGTGATCGTTTGAAGATTCTTACGTAGCGGTCAAATTTTGTCGTAGACAATAAACGGAAGATAGTATCTTTCTTAACGCTTTCTTATTTTGAGCTCTGGTCTTGTGGTAACTCTCGGCTGTTGGGTGAGGAGGCCCAGGATTCGAGCCTGGTTTGGCAGGATGACGTTTAGTGCTTGGGAAAAAATTCATATTACACACATTTCCTCATCTCACTCAGGCAATAAAATATAGGCCAACATACCCGATCACTCACAGCTACTGCTATGTCTTATCGAGACGCTAGAGAAATGCAGCATCTCTGCGACTTCAGAAGGTTTGTTGGTTGGTGATGACATGTCCGCAAAAATTTCAATGAAACGCAATGAACACTGTAGTGGATCGAGCACTTCGAAAAACGCCGATTTCTTTCTTTTATCTTATATAACGTCGGAAAGCGCCTTGTTTGTTCCTGGTGTGATCGTTTTATATTATTGTTCTTCTCCATCCCACAGCCCTTGGTCAACTAGAGAAAAGCTCACGGTTCTGGCCTATGGTTATCAGTGAGACGATCCTTTTCAACATCATAAATGTAAGTACACACAATTCATATATATATATATAAAAATAAATAATATATAACATATTTAACATCTATATTGACGAAATGTCTAGAGAAACTGGCCCTGGCTAGACTTAATAAGCATCTGAAAACTTTTTAGACCTTTTCCAATTTGCTTACCAAGCTAAACGCAGTGTTGAAGATGCTCTTTTAGTTTTTACTACCAACACCTACAAGCATTCAGACAAACCCAAAAGTTACTGTAGAATTTTATTTGTCGACTTCTCTTCCGCTTTCAATACGATAAAACCTCATCTCCTAATTGACAAAATGGTACAATTGAACACCAACAAAAACTTGACAGCGTGGATTGTAAATTTTCTTACGCAAAGATCACAATTTGCTGCCATCATAGATGGAGTTTCAAAGAAAAAAACAACAAACGCTGAAGCTCAACAAGGCTGTGTGGTTTCACCAGTCTTGTTTACGATCTACACTAATGATTGCACAAGCTCTCACCCTGACACACCACTTCTAAAATTTGCAGACAACACAACTCTGCGAGAACTAATAACAAATGAAGAAGAAACGCAGTACAGAGAAGAAATAAATAAATTTGTTACTTGGCGTAAAAAAAAATTACCTCTCCTTGAATGTCTTAAAAAAAGGAGATCAAAAAGCCAGATAGATCCTCTAACTATTAAAAATGAAAATGTTGAACAAGTTTCATACTATAATAAGTACCTAGGCGTCTTCATTGATGACCAGTTAAAATGGACCAAATATGTTCGAAACATAAAATCAAATCTAAACAAATTACAAACACGTGTATTTCTTAAGGAAATTACGAAAATCAAAAATTGACAACACTCTGATAAACCTATTTTATAAAGCCACAACGGAAAGTTTATTAACATTGTGCATTGGAGCATGGGGTAGAAATTGTCTAGAGTCAGACAGAAAGCAATTGGACAAAGTCATTGAGCGGGCGAACAGGTTGACATATCCCCTAAGCAGCGATTTAATCGTAAACCTTCATCAGAAAAGATGCATTTAAAGTCTACACTTCATTACAGGAGACGAAACCCACCCGCTGCATAATTGCGTTAAAAAATCTCATCGCACGAGTAGTAAGCGTCTAATATCATTACAAACAAAAACTGAAAAACACAAAAGATCTTTCCTGCCGTCTAGTGTCAGATTTTTCAACTTCAACCCATGATTTTGTACACACCTTTGATACGAACCTATACCTAAAAGTGGGTTAGATTAACAACAACATCATATCACATTCACTACTACTTTGTTGACCATGGTAACAAAATAAATGCAAGTTTTTTGCGGATTTTATATTTATTCATTTATCTCCTTATAACAAACGTTTTATACCAAATTCCTAGCTGTAAATTTTTACATCGGATTCACAACTCTAAATAGGAGCAGTATATATTATATATCATTATTATATATTTTATATGTAGAGTTCTACACAGATTTTGATATTTTCTTTACATGGTTATTTTATTTTCTGCCTGTTTGGAAACCTTAAACAATTTTTGGAAATTTTTCAAGTGTGATAATCAGATATGATGCATGGAGAGGGAGTTGGTAAAGAGATGAAGAAGAGTAAGAGTTAGAATGTTAGAATGAAAGGATGAGAATTTTGGTAACAGTATAAACTCAATATTGCTTTTGACCAGCTTTTGAAGTTGAATATGCCCATTTGTTGGTATTTCTAAACATTTTCAAGTATTTCTTTTTTATGTAATTTAATGGTGACCTGTAAAACAAATTTCTGAAAAAAGATAAATAAATTATTATTATTATTATTATTATTATTATTATTATTACAATTATTATTGTTATTATTATTATTATTGTTATTATTGTTATCATTATTTTATTATTATTATTTTTACAACCAGAAATAGAGCAAAACAATCATATCGACTGATATAATATAGGACATATCAGCGCTTAGCAATGCGTCAAGCACAAGAGCTTTAAGGTTTCTCAAAAGATTTTCGGTCTCACAAAGATATTGTAGTGAATATCTTCTCACATTACCCTTATGATCTCATCAGTTGAACTGATTGCACCTGACATTTTTTTAAGTTTTTGAAAATAGTGATTCTTTTACCTAAAAGTTTTTTAGTCATGCATATATATATACATATAATTACTGTGATATCTTAAATTGTGTAATATTTTGCATTCTATTGATATTTGTCTGATTTTAGTTTCATTAGAATACATTTTTATATGCCTTTGTATGTAAAACATAACTTTATGTACTCATGCTTTTTAACTGTAAAGCGCTCTGAGCTTGAACTTTTTTGGGGTAGAGCGCTATAGAAATGATATTTATTATTATTATTATTATTATTAGTTTAGAAATTTGGATATCTGCATCGATATTTACAAGAGATATTACGTTTGTATCTTTCATGTAGAGACTTTAAACAGGTCCTGCTTGAAGTTTTATTTCTATCACCCGTTTGGTGAGCAGGGGTACATGTATCATGTCGGCCCTTCTCTGAAATAAAGTTTGGGAAAACAGAATGCATGGCAAACTGGGGAGGCACCTCTTATAATATGTGTCACGTAGGTGTAGTGACGTTCTGCGGCGAAACGTTGAGCTCCCGTCACTCGGACTGGGAGGCCCCGGTTCCAACCCTGTCTTGGCTGCTAGGCCCATATTTCTTCGCCTCACTCAAGAAGTACCCAGCTCTAGGCAGTGTGCAACTGCAAGAGTGGTACGCTTTAACTGCTGTTCCTCTGTGAGTCCAGAAGTTGTTTGATTGTGAGTATGTCCGGGAACCCATGTTTTGTGCATTAGGTGCTGAAAAGATAAACGCTCTTTCCTATCCTTTTTTTTTTCAGTAAAAGTGAATTATTCCCCCCTCTCCTTTCTTCCTCTAAACAGAGTGTAAGCCCCCTCCCTCAGCTCATGATGAAGGATACGCTCACCGAGGATGAGACAGTGGAGTGCAAACGCGTCATCTACCGGGTCGTTGCCATGGAAAGTAATAACGAAGCACTCCCGGTACCTGCAGCTGGCGCGAGAGGAAAAGGCCCAAAAAGGTTTAGATGTTTTTCTGAAAGTACACCATACTCTATTCTTAATGTAGTCGATTTAGCTCAATAAGTGTGTCTTTTTTGTTCGGCGTTATAATAGCAGTTTTCTTCTATTTCCCGACGACAATGTATACTCTTGTGATTGCATCAAACGCAATGCTCAGTCTGAGCCTTTTAAAATGTGTGCATTGGTCCGAAATTCTGTCCCCGATTTTTAAATATTGCGTTCAAGTCATAATACTCAAGACTTCTTAGTCAACCTTGTAGTTTTCTTTATACGATGTATTGCACTGAAAACACATTGTACCGTAAGGCATCCGCAATTACGAAAAATTGGATTGGTACTGTTGTGAATATTACAGTCGCAAATTTTTTAATATCGTATTATTATTATTTTTCTAGCCCTTCTTGTTATTGTAATTACTACGTTTTGTAATCATTGTTATTAATTAGTTACTATTGTTGTCGTTTTGGTGGTATTGATTATTGTTGTTTTTCTTTGTTCGACTACTTAATATCGTAGCGTCGTCATATTTCCTACACGCAGTAAGACATGCAGCCACTGAACATAGCTGTCGGTGACCTTGTTTATCGGAGAATTAACTCTTTTATTAGAAAGACATTGACAGGCACAGTTAACATAATGTATCTTTATGAAATCTTCACTCTCATAGGAAATAAAATAATTCCACTGACAGAAAAATGTCGTTTCCCTTTGCCTTGCTTTCCTGACCTCAGAGAGGAGCAGTACCGGCAACTTTGGGCGGAACTTGAAGCGCTCGTCCGCTCTTATAGTGATGCGTCGCCCGAGCATGCCGCAGTTCTCGCTTGCCTGCAGGAGTGCCGGAAGCCGCCACAGGCCGGCGGCGCTGGTGACGAGTCTAGTATTCAAGTGCAGCTCAACCGGAAGCTGCCCACGCAGGGTCAGAGCACCGGGGTCAAGGACGCAGGAAAGACAGAGGCGGAGCAGGGCTGGCGAGAATTGGATAGGTGAGGAGCCAGTTTGGGTCTAAACGTATTCTGGTTTTACTGTTTTTTGTAGTGTTGATTTGTACTGCAGATTTCCGTTTGTTAACACAAAAAAAAACTTTGTTAAGGTTTTAGTTTCAACAAGACTTCAGTTCTTTAGAACGAATTATGTGGCTTCTTATCTCAGATATGCCATTGGAGACGAGACTCTGACATCAGTTAAAATCAACAATCTTGGTATTGAAGATAAGATTGAGAAAATGAAAAACATCATTGCTGAGCTTGAGATTGAGAAAAAGAATAAGACCATCTCTGAGATTGAGACTGGGAAATCGGATAAAATAATCTCTCTGATTTTGAGGCTCAGGATATAGGTAAGATCATCTCCGATCTTGAAAATGAATAAAATCATCTCTGAGCTTGAGGTTGAGAAGGTGAATAAAATTCTCTCCTAGCTTGAAACTGAGAGAATGGATGAATCATCTCTGTGTTTGAGACTGGTAGAATGAATAAAATCATCTCTGTGTTTG
>BMAT01006832.1:203071-216182 GCA_019649035.1 Elysia marginata
TAGATATTAGTTAATAGCTGGTTACACATTCTAAACACCTTTTATTACATATGTTTGATTTTTAAGATGTTGTGTTTTTTCCGTAATTTTTGTTTGTTGTATCCTTAATTGTATTTGCTTTCTAAAGCTAAAATTTTTTCGTTTCATTTTAAACTGTAAAGATCATATGAGTAAAACTTGTTTTTAATAAACACTGATGACAAGTAGTTGCGTCTCAAACATTCTTTTCTTTTCTTTTTTTTTTTTATTGGAAAGTTGGAAGTTTGTTGGTCGGCATATTTTCTTGACAAGAAAAATTGTTTTTCGAATCTTAATGATTTTCAGTAAATTTTAAGTTAGCTCAAATATTACTTAGTGCAAGAGCCAAAGTCATACTGAGATTGAAATATGGAATACTATAGACCAGTTTGTTTGAGAGCAAAGAAGTTAAGAACAGATGTTGTATAAATTTGTTGTTATAAAGACTGAGATGAATTTAATCACAATTTAGATGACTACAACATTCTAAGTAGTAGGTCTACTGTGGCAAAGCAACAGCGTAAAAGCAGTTCAAGCTACCATACATGAAAATTCTTATTGCTGTGAAAATCCCATTCGGTGTACAGATGTAAATAAAGAAATTTGGGCTTGCAAACTTTAAAATTTTTCTTCTTATCTTGGCAACATTATGTTCATGATTTTAAAATTTATGGTTTGTAGTCGGCAGTGGATTGAAATGATCTTAAACTGAAAATGGTTTAAAAAATTCTTGCCTTTTATAAGATACAAATCCTTCAAGTGTAAGAACGTTGGCACCACTGACTTCACCTTTTGAGAGACCTAGCTTTTACTAGGTCTCCATTATGGTTTATTTAGTAGTTTCATGACAAAGGTTTTACCAAACCCCTTTGAGTGACTTAGCAAATTCAACAGGAATATCCATATGGCACCAAAGGCATTTATCATTTCCAGCTGCATACTAAAACTTGACCATAGACAAACAAACCCTTAGAACAATCAATAACATTTTAGGCACAATAATAATAATTTTAGAACAAAAGAAAAAATAATTAAGGCAGTCAGTAATGATTGTAAAATTCAAAACGTGTAAGTGAGTGCTTTAAATCTTACAATGATAACTGATGACTTTGCAGCAGTTGGTGCCAGTATCTATTCCAATCTTTAGTATGAAGTTTTGATGTATTCCATTACTTGGCCTTGTGTACGAGATTCAATTAGGTGACTAAACTTCTTATACATTTGCCATGTTTTAGCAAGAGGATGTTCCACTTTTTTCTTCATTACATTTGTTGAAGGGGCAACCCAATTTTAGTCATCGGATAAAAAAACCAGAGGAATTTTTTTTTCTACTTTTAAATGTATCTTTTTTTTCAGATCAATGAAAATGCCTTGCGAACACTCCAAATGAGTCTGATGCTGCCATTTTCCTTTTCCAATATTTGAAACATGAAGTATATTCAACCATCATAGTTTTCGGATTTCTAAAAAAAATCACAAGACTTGTCAAATAAAGTTGAAACTGGAAAGGAAAATTCTTTCTGAAATGGTCACGGAATGGCATGTCTTTTTATTTTAATTCAATTTACAACAATCGACATAATATATGAAGTGATTGCGGCATTTTTTACACCACTATTACAAATGATGAAGTTTTCATATTTTTTTTATTATATGGTAGCATTGCAAAGACAGAATACATGACAGCCAAAACCTTATCTGGTGTAAAATTGTGTACCAAATAAAAATTCCTTGCATAATCTCCCACACGTTTGACATTCGTTAAAACTGAAAGTTGTTGGATATTTTTACGTTGCTTAAGACCTAATTGCTGGTGATTTTGGTTAAATTCACCTCTTCCTTTTTATTGGGGCTCCAGAGTTACTGTACAGTACCTGTGTGGTAAAGGGCATTAAGAGGAATAATTCCTTTGTAAGCGGTGTTGTTCCCCTTGGTTTCCCCTCCGCTTCTGTTTTCCCTTAACATTTTTGTAATACTTCAGCTCAGTTGCAAGACATGCCAGTACAGAATGTCAGCCTAACTATGTTTTCCTCTAAGGTTTTTATTACCCTAGTATTCTTTCTCTTATTTATAAGATGTTTCAGAAACTAGTGACATAGAGCTATATAGTTCGATTTACATTCTTTACATATTAAATAATTGAGTTTCCTTATAAACTTTTTGTGAACAAAGAAAATTAACAACTAATACATGTACCACTTTAAAACTACTCAGGGCGATCAGTAAAGATTTGAAGAAGCTAGTCGTAGGCTACCAGACCTACAAATCTATTGAAGGGGGTGGGGAGGGTGCGATTTTAAATGAGGAAAAAAAAAGCGATTTTAACATCTGATATGGTGAGGTATCTTAGATTTATTAACACACCCGATTGTTGATGTTAAAAAGGGAAACAATAACTAAAAATAAAAAGCCCTTCTAGAGTATAACATCTGCAATGTAAGTTAAGTAATATTATAAAAAGCAGGTAAATATTGATCAAACAGGAAATCTAACTATTGAAAATGTAAAACAAACTGATGTTATATAGATGGAGTTTTTTCGACCAATTTATTATGAGTTTTATATACATAATATTTGTGTTGAACTCATTACTGGTACTGGTTAAAAGATACTTTAACTATTAGTTTAAAGTTTATATATTTAACAATGGATTGAAGTAGGCTTTGAGTGTAAAAGCCGAAAAAATGTTTGCCTTTGGTTTGATTGGAACCCTTGACTTAAGGTGGCTATAGCCACCACGGCTTTGCCTTTCGAAGGAAACAAGGTTGTACTATGTCATCATACGTTTTTATAAAGGACGTTCCTCGGCAAAGGACTTTGCTTGGTCTCTCTAAGGTATTTACTAACTTGATCTAGAATGTCCAAATCTCACTAAAGATCACCAATGAATCCGACAGCGCACTTGGTCGGTACCGAAGCTACTGGGCTATTGGTAGGGTAGAGCCACACCGGCTTGGTAGTCAATGGTCAGACTGTGTCATCTACTTATGAGGGGGGAGGGGCTATTGACCTTAAACTAAATTAAAATTGATAACAAAGCAGTAAAAGGTATTTTTACAGAAATAGGACATAACCCTTTATCCTATTTTGTTTTTAAGTACAGTTTATTCACCCCCACAAATTATCGAGTCTTGAACTTTTGGCACAACCTCATTGTGTACTTTCAGCTTTGACTGGTGAACAGCGGTGACCACCACCCCGAATATTCTATTCATGGCATTGCTCTTAAGCTCACCAAACATTGGTTAGTTAAGATTAATCATTCAAAGAGACGAACCCAAAATACATTTATTGCTTGTCTGCTTTAAATAGGAAAGGCAGCAGCTTAGCTGTGTATTTGTCTTAAATGGACT
Source organism: Elysia marginata (assembly GCA_019649035.1). Taxonomy (NCBI): domain Eukaryota; kingdom Metazoa; phylum Mollusca; class Gastropoda; family Plakobranchidae; genus Elysia; species Elysia marginata. Next base: position 206,443 of record BMAT01006832.1, read on the forward strand.
TACACCACTAATGAACAAATAGAGATATTGAATATGTTGCCATGTTTGGACAGACCACTACCTCGATTCCACACGGACAAAAATCTGTTAGCTTTCCCTTCCCCCCCCCTCTCTCTTTCTCTCTCTCTCTCTCTCTCTCTCTCTCTCTCTCTCTCTCTCTCTCTCTCTTTCTCTTTCGCTCTCTGTCTGTCTCTCTCTCACTCGCTCTCTCTCTGTTTTTCTCTCCGTTTCTCTTTCTCTCTTTCTTTCTCCTCCTTTTTTTCAGTCTCTCTTAGTCGTTTAGTTTTTGTTTCCTTCTTATTTTCCTTGTTTTAACCCAAACCCAAATTTAAAACCAAACCTTCAGTTGGTTTGACGTTCCTCAGTGTTTTATTCAATTGACTTCAACGCTCTCTTAGTCTTACCTCATTCTACTTTAAAAAATCATAGTGTTCAATATTTATTAATGTGAAATAACGAAATGACCACAGGTCCATTACCAACCCGTTGAGGCTTGTGGAAAATCTCATTCCGACTGAGACAAATTTAAATTATTGATGTGCGATGGACAGCGAGGAAAGACATGTTTGCCATGTTCATCAAATTTAGTAGGTTTGACCTGATCTGGTTATGTTGTTACATGTATTTATGTTTAACTTTAACATCCGCGCAAAGCTAACCAAACCCCATCTGTTTTTGTCTCAACCCATCAACGGTAGATTTGAATTTTATATATTTTACATACATGTATTCATCTAGTGCACTAAACACTCATGGCTTTATTGGCAAATTTATTAATGTGTTTGCTCATTAGCTCTGCAGCTCTCCTTTTTACCTTTTTTCTTGCTATTTCTCCCTTCTCTAATTTACCCACGAACACACACACACACACACACATTCACACACGCACGCGCGCACCCGAACCGCACATGAAACACTTGCAAATTAACCCATATGAACTATGCAGGGTTTTTTTTTCAATCCTTTGTTAACTAGTTGACTCAAGCCTTTGACCAGCACCCGCATTCTATAGAAACAAAGATCCTCATAACGAAAAGATTACATAGTTATAGTATTTATACAGAGCGACGTGGTGAATTACTTACAGACTGGTGCTGCCATGCCTTTTCACATGCCTACTTCTCGTTAACACCAAGCCGCGGTCTTTTACTCCTCTGGAACAAAGTATCTATTGTGTTTCTTTTTTTTTTTGTATATATAGCACTAGCAGTGCGGTACGTGAATGAACAAAGAGGTGCGCTTTTGAAAATTCAGAACGGGAACTCAAAATTAGGAATCATAAGTCCAGACATTTCAGAATTTACCTTGTTAAACTATGAACCTTTTCCAGCTCTTTTAGACTTGTTCTGGCAGATGTGCTGATAGATTGATAAGGCCTTTTTGTGAATGATGAAGGTTTTGAAATTAATTCAAGTCGCGCGGTCTAAGATTTTAACCAGCTTTATATTGTGGCACGCAGTTGTAGACATAAACTCAAAATATGGTTTCTGGGCATCTCTTGGGTCTGTGGCTTCACAAGCTCCGAGTCAACAGTTTGTACACAAGTCTCTTTGTAGCGTCTCAGAGCGCATCGCCTTGGGTTGTATGGTACCCCTTGAACTCAGAGGTGGTCCATTGGTTGACCAACACGCCAATGGCTCAAATAGCACGAGCTCTTCAAATAGCACAGCGAGTATGGATCTTATACAGTGCGCTGTTGAATGTGCCCAGAACGGAAGTTGTGTAGGCTGCAGCCGGAACTTGTCAGATTGGCAGGTTTATCAACACTGGCCTTGTGAGCGGGTTTTCCCACTTTGTCACACTGAAGAGGATGAATTTTAGTAAGATGCTTGGTATAGAAGTTTATTATTGTAATTGTCAATGAATTTGTCGTATGAATAATGCCCAAAGTGATTCATTTTTTGCTGTTTTAAAAAGACACTGTTCTGGTAAAAGGCCTACCATTTTAGCAAAGATTGACAAACAGCCATGGCATCACTTTTAAAGGGCTCATATAAATTGAGCTTAATTCATTAAATTATACCTAGCCTGCTCAGTATTGAGGCTGTGCACATTGCAAAAATGTTGTGTTTGGTTATCAAAATAACGGATGATACCAAAGTAAAACTCTTTTGTGCAATGGACCAATATTGCTCTACGTGAAATAAAGTAACATTAATCCATTGCACACAAGAGTTTCACTCTAACTTTGTGGAGCCTCCGCCGTTTTGATAGCAAAATGCAGTATTTTCGCAATGTGCTCAGTTCATTCCATCATCAATCGCACTTGGGACCCATCGTTTACTTTATTCCATTTTGGTGTTTCTATTATTTTATTGTTGCCGGTCTAAAAACTGATCAGTTTTTAATTATATTGAAAAAAAAATACTTTTTTGTTTCCTTTTTAAGCTTCGCAAACCAAGTCGATAAGAAAAAATCAATCATCTCAAAAGATGTATTTCTTTATCCTGTCTTTCAGTTATATGGAGAGGACAAATGCCTGTCAAAATAGCGGCGTTTGGGACGAGACCGTGAAACGCTGTTCGTGCGAAGGTACAGAATTGTACGTCGGCGAGTTTTGTCAGCGGTAGGTAACGCCAACACTTCATGATTTTTAAATTCCTCTTTAGTGCCTAAATTCGTCGTAACAGTTTGGTAATGATATTGATGATCGCCTTTCCATATGAATCTTGAGTTAATGGACCATTCCAGAAAAAGGCCTTTTTAACCTTGATCAATGTACGGTGTTTAACAGTTTATCTTTACAGGTTTCTTACACAGTTTTCTAGAAAGGCGTCCATTTTGTATTTCAAAAGCTAGAAAGTTGGTTTCAAATTATAATGCCTGTTGCACTGAAATTCTATGTTTCTATATTGCGTAGAAAAAACAAATGTACAGATATTTTTACAGAAAATAAAATAAGATACGCTTTGTTCATGATCAGGTAATTATCATTGAAAATAAATTATTGAAGGACTTTGTTATGAAATTAGCAGGTTCGATAAAAGTAGGCTTTAACTTAAGCGGAAATACATGAAATATGCTTACTTTTAGTAAGATTCGATTCTTTAACTTAATAACTTCGGCACCCACCGCCTTGCCACTGAGAGAAACGGATTATATCATGTCAACACTAGGCTTTTAAAAAAAGAAGTTTCATGGCACAGAACTGTGCTTAGCCTTTCGAAGCGACTTGCTAACTGAAACGGGAAATTCTCAATCACATCAAACGCAATCAGGAGGCACACCACCATTGCGCCCTACATGACAAACACAGAGAACAAACTATAATATTTAAGAAATGCCACGTATAAATCATAAAGCTAGAGATCAGAAGAAAAAAAATAGTGGAGGCAGCTACTGCGCAATCAGACGGTTGAAAGATTCTAAGGTACCGGCATAAAACTAGCAGATATAGGCTTAAAGAGGAAATGCCCTTAGCATGGCTCTGATTAAACTGCGAGTTATAGGCCCTCATTCGAACTGTTATTTCACCTCGCACAAACATCTGTTGGAGATGGTGCATCACAGAAAGGAGACAGACAGTCTATAGACAGATCCATCAAAAGGTTGGGAAAATAGCTGGAAATGAGCCTACACTTGTAAACGTTTAAAAAAACACTTCCATGACCAAGGCCACCAATATAACAAAAGATCATTGTCTTCACTTTGGAATACACATGAAACATCAGAAAGATCAGACAGACTCATAACTATTCACAAAAAAACAGAAAAAAACAACAAAAATTTTTTTTCGTCCTGCAAAGTTTCTAAGCCTGTGCGAATCAAAATGTACACGCGAAAGTTAATTTCAAGGCTTTACGTTCTTCTCACTTGTGCACTTTAGTATACGTATATAAATACATGGCAAGTAAGAGAGCTAAAAAAGAAAGATAGAGAGGGGGGTAAACATAAAAAGTGAGAATTTGCTCTTGTCTTGAACCGTAGCTGTGTGTTTGCCTTTATATGTTTCTGTGCATCAGTATGAAATGAAATTCTCAGACTATGTCTGCCGTTTATGTCAGCGCCAATGCCCGTGCCAAATTTTTAGAGATGGATGAATTAAGTTTATTTTATGTTATGTTATCTTATCTTATATTCTGTTCGTAAAACTATAGATATGTATCTTTTTCAGACATTTTACAAAAAGAAGGTCATTTTCATTGCACGGAAAACGCAAAAATTAAAATCATCTTACTCATTCCTCTAAGTTAATTTGAAAGTTACGCATTCATTCTTTTCAGTTTGTTTTTTTTACGCCAGCTTTTGCCAAAACAGGGTTTGTAAGAATTCTTTTTTAACAGTGAATTAGAATGACTAGACTATGTTCTGTATAATATATATATATGTAGAAATTCTTTCTAAAAGTCAGTTCCCTCGGTATAAATGTACTCGTAACAATGAATCTTTTTCTGTATGGCTTTATTTTCAGACGCGCGCGACAGTGCGTTGAGCTCGAAGCTTCAGGGTACCCAGGTGGCTACAAACATTACATCCTAAACTTTTCTGAAGATGGCGCGGATGTGCCGGTCCTGTGTTGGCTGGCAGGTGTCTGGGATAACGCTGCATCGATGACTGTATACCGCAGACAACATGCCGAACTTGAGCAAGAAGAACGCAACTACAATCTGACGTGGGAAGAGTATGAGACAGGCTTTTGGGAAACAGACACGATCAATGGATGGGTTGGACTTGTGAACTTGTTTAAGATCCTTCACTATAACAATCCGCAAAGTTTAATAATGCGAGTTCACGTGGGTGATTCTAAATTTGAGCAGATCTACCTAGGCTTTGCCTTGGAGGAAGAAACATACGCCTTAACATATACATCAGTTTCAACAACGAGAAAACAGGGCACTATACCAGAAGAAACGCCAGGAATCTGTTTTTCTGAGGTTATGAAAGGATCGAGATTCTCTACATGGGACAGAGACAATGACGCTAACCCGGTAATGAACTGTGCAGCGGAAGCTGGCGGTGGGTGGTGGTTCCAGTCGTGCAGTGAGAGTTGCAATTTGTTCCTCCCCGCTTACGACACGCAGGTTCCAGAACCCGAGTCCTACACCAAGGTCAGGTTTCCCGGAATTGACGTTCGCACTTATGCCGACAGCTTCGGGCCTGTGGCACTTATTCTGTTGGAGAGTTTGGAGTAAGGGTTTTCAAGGTCTAGTCAGGATGTTTCGAACTCCACATGAAACAATGTTACTTCGAATTATAAGTATCAATTTCAAAATACCAATAATATTGACAATCTGAAAAAGTTAGAACTAATTAAGTACCGTATCCAAATGACTCAAGTTCGAATTATTTGGGCTTAGTACTAGTAGGCATCGATAGGCATGGCAGATGCGAAATCAGATAAGTTGTCTGGTGTAGTGCATTGGCAAAGAAAAGAAAAAAAGATTCGAACTAGTTTCAGTGTTGCTATCAAGCGTTGCAGTGGTTTTAGTTTAGTTGAACATTAACCACGGTAGTGCATAGACGAAAGCTTGTGGAAGAATTTAAATTGCTGCCTGAGTGTTGATCTAAACAATTTCCTTTCATTGCTGATAAGTTGGATACAATACTCTTTGGTCGATGTAAAGCGTAAGCAGCATTTAATTTTTTCTGATAATATTCCGGCGTAATGAAAATCGACGTGAACAGTATGACAGGGATTATGCTCCAGGTGGCTTTCGGTTGAAGCAATGGTTTACGAGACTTAATACATAGTAGCATAAATTATAATATTAAAAGTGCAGAGCAAACTAAAATCTATTATTGACCAAAAAATGTAGGTCAACTGAACTCACTACTTAAAAGATCGAAAGTCGGGAGAACACACATAAATTTATAGTTTCCCCCGCTTCCCAGCTTTGTTCAGTTTGGCGTTAAGTAAAAATTATACTAAATCTAGATGTAGAATAAAGATTCAAGTGCTTAAAAATATGACTTAGGTTTAGAAATTAACAAGAGTCATTTAGATTTAAATCTTGAAGACAATATCGATCTACAGTCTGGATTAGGCATAGATCCAGCTTAAGTTTGCGTCATGTTAACTTCTGTTTTAGTCTCGGGGCCTAGGCCCTGCGTGTCAAGTATCCTTACATGTTTTGAAGACGTTTCCCTAATTGATAAGCTTACTTAATTCTTAACAAAGGACAGGTCAAATTTTACACACTGCTACAGATAATTTTTTTTTCAAAATGTTATGCAAAAAAAAAAAAACACACATAAACAAATTAGTTTCGCCTGCTTCTTTTCTTCAATCCTATATTTTAAAAACTAGACAATTTTTTTTGCCAACGGCAGCGGGTTAAGGGAATGGCTAAAATACGTCGATTTTGTGTTAATAGGTAGGGTAATGCATAATTCTAGGGACATGCACCAAAATTTGTTCTTTTTGAGGCCAAATCATGGAGGAATATTTTTTTTCGTTTTTATTTTAGTTTTTTGCTATATACGCTAACTAACAGGTCACACGCTATATAGCAATTTATTGACCTAAATTAGCTGAGGAGGTTTGATTGATTGAAGGGTATTTTTACAAGCCCAATTCCACTTCAAAGGTGCTCTCAGGGCTTGGGTCCCAATGACAATTTTACGGGCTGCCACCCAGAGACTAGCGGGGATACCATGACTTAGCCTCAGCCGGTCACATTATACTGACACCGACCCAACCAGTTGGAGCCCGGACTGTGCTCGGCTGTGTTTCGAACCCGCGACCTCTTGGTCACGGAGCGAAGCCACTACCAACTGAGCTGAGGCGGACTACGCTAGCAAGCTCGGTTTTTGCCGTCGTCCGAGAGAACCATGACGTCACGTGGTATTCAGCTCCGAGCCAAGTAGATCACTAGTCTATCCAAAGTGCTCAAGTATCTAATTCTTTGGTCTATCTATCCCTCAGCTGCTCAGTCTAAATTACATTGCTGTAGAACAGTTACTAATCTATACACATGTGTTTTAAATCCACATACCAGCATAATCTAAAATCCTGCCACAGCGAGATGTGAACTCTGATAAAGAGAAGGATAAAACAGGGAAATACGAAACCAAAAGAAGACGTTGAGAGGAGACTCAAAAACAGAAATTAGACACGCAGAAGGTAAACCTACGGAAAAAAGAGAAAGCCGATGTAGATCTATTTTACAACATTATGGGGACAAAAAGAATAGAATGGAACTTTTTAATTGGAGTTATCCCATTCTTAAAATCTTTACTTGAACCAATTTCATTACTTTTGCTGAAACCCACGAACCCGCGAAATTCCCGGGCATGTTATTAGTTCTCTAAAATTTATGTTAGATTTTAGATCTAGTTTAGTCCAAAAGTTTGACTTTAGCTTAAATCTAAAAATCAATTGAAATAACCGAGATATAGAGCTAGAGAGAGAAGATAAATATCTTGATCTAGATAGGTTTTGGGTGAAATTTTTCTTCAATTTTAGACTCGGCGTGAAATATTTTCTTGTTTAAGCCTTAGGTCCTGGGCTCTGCATGCAAAGATTGAAGGTCACTTTATCCTAATAGTTTAAAAGTGAAAATGAATTACGAACAAAATGCAACATCTATATATATATTTAAGTTAAAGTACGCTAAGTTGCTTTTTTTCGCATTCTATATATGTAAAATGTCTATTAAAATTTTCGTTCGCTGCTTTTAAATTTATCGCATTTTTCAGCAAAAGGATAACTTTTGTATTTTCAATCAAACGCTGCCTTCCTTTCTTAACCTAAAAAAGCTTATATTTTGTCAGGTTTTTTTTTTACAAATTCAGAAAATGGTCTTGAGATTTTATCTTTACAGATTTAACGTGGACTGATAAAAGGCTTTTACGCGATTTAGGTGCGAAAACTTTTTATTTCACTAATACACCCTGTTTTCATATTTCTTCCAAACATTTAAGTTCAAATTTGCATCAAATTTAATAAATAACATGATTTCATTTCCAAAAGGCATTATGTTCTTAATGATCTTGTGTGTCTGGCAAAAGGCATTAATGTAAGTCAACTTGAACCCATTCGCGATCGTAGAGAGTAATAAAAGGCATTAATGCCTTCATATGGGACCATTTTACGCTCCATACTTTCATCGGTGGAGTGATAAAGGGCCTTGCGCTCCTACGACAATAACGTATGACGTAATAAAACCCAAAACAAGAGCGTGTGTATTAAAGCAGACGATTGGCTAACGGGCCGTCAGTGCGCCTATTTTTAGATAGTCATCCTGGATTCATCTTTTATGGGCTTCGTCCTCCTGAACGGGCCTGTAGCGCATAAACTCTACTAATGCCTTCATATGATACCATATTACACTCCATCTATTTATCGGTGGACTGAAAAAGGCATCAATACCTTCATATGTGGCCATTTTATGTTGCGAATATTTGTTGATGGACTGGTGGCATAAATGCCTTTTGTGAGTCCACTGGCGAACAATTTACATGGTCTTGGGACTGACAAAAGGCTTTTATGCTCATAATTTTTTTTTAAAACTAGTTCATGTAGGCTACATTTTTTCCTTTCAGACGAAAAAGTATAGATATAGATTTACTATTCATAGTTCATAGAATTGAGAAGTATTGGAAAATGCGACAGTAATTAAAAGAAAACCAAAAACTGTGATAACTCAAAACTATAGTTGGACGCTTTGACGTTAGAACATACAATGTACTAAAATCATCAATGTGTGTATAACTGTAATCCATTAATGTACCAACTCCTCTGGTCGTCTAGTTCCCTTTTAATAGCATATTTCTCTAGAAAAGTTGCATTTTTAATTTCGCTCATTAAACAGCATCTGCTCTTACTCTTTTGGCGTGCTCTGAATTGTGCGTTGCTCTGTGCAGACTTTCGGTCATTGTGAGTCTTGAATAAATTCACTTTAGGATAGAGCTGAGGATGTGACAAAACGTCGCGATTCTGTCGGTTGTGATGGTGGACAAAGTATTTTAAGTCATAGCAATGATAATAATCCTGTCATAAATAAGCTTTTGCCTTGTATCCATCTCAAACTACATCATTTAGTAGTGTTGATAATTTTATCTATAAAGGCCTTAGGGTTTAAAAGAAAAGAAGGAAAAACACAATTAAAAATCTGTCAGTTGTGATGGTGGACAAAAATTTTGTCGACAAAATCGACAGATTTTGAGTGTGATCGTTTCTATATTTCTTTATCAATTCGCTTAAAACTTCTTACAAAGCATTATGGTGCAATTTAAGAAAGCCATAACATCACATCATTGTGACAGTCCTGTTACTTTTTGTGTTATTTCTGAAAAAATTTTTTGTCTCCCATCACAACCGACAGATTTACGACGTTTTGTCACAGGCTCAGCTACGGTTAGGTTGTTTGAATTTTAACGTCTCTTTTCACTGAAAGGTTATATCAGAGACGGTGCTTATGACAATAGAAAGCGTGCTGCCACACTGTGATGTAATGAGCGCTTGCAAAAACCACACCCAGTCACATTATCCTGACACTGGGCCGACCAGACTTAACACTAAATCCATAATGCCAGACACTAGGCGGATCAGCTGCTAATGCATGTACCAGTTTTTTTTTTAAAAGTCCTTGGTTTGACTCGGCTGGGGATCGAACCACGCACCTCCCGATCTCTGAGCGAGTGTCTTACCGCTAGACCATAGAGCCGGTCCAGGCTCAGCTTCACCCAGCGTTGGGCGCGACGGGCAGACCGAACCTGATGGGTTTTTGTTGTTGATGGTTTTTTTTGTGTTTGTGTTTGTTTTTGTTTTGTTTTTTGTTTTTTTGTTTTTTTTTAGT
>BMAT01006834.1:72576-85006 GCA_019649035.1 Elysia marginata
GTAGCTGTAGCAGTAGCAGTAGAAGCAGCTGCAGCAGCGGTGCCAGCGGAAAAAACACCATCATCCTTTAGTGCCTTGACAAGCAATATCGACAGTACTTTGTTACATTAACACCTCAATGTTTGAAAGTCTCGCAACAGCAAATGAGCCACAATGAATCTTAATCCGGCACCATTGTTCCTCTTTGTTTTATATTTTATAAGACACCCACCTAGATTTTTTTTTCTATGTGGTGTAATGCGATATGCCATATCTAGCGACCTGAATATCATCAAAAAGAAAATTGGTTCACTATCAGTTCGGGTTACGTAGCTCTGTAGCTTTGACATTTGAGAAGTGATGAATTTAGCTGTTACATTATGTGCGGTATTTGTAGTGTTCGATTCCAACTATTATTTTAATGCTTCAATCTCTGACCATTACTAGATCCTGGTGTGAAATAAAGGGGTTGGTCGCAAGGCTTTAAAGAGGAAGCTTTTCCATCGAGGTTACTGTCTGGAGATAATGAAAACCTGGCCACGGTATGATGTATGGTTTTCTTAAAACAAAAAAAGATGGAGTGGCCGGGTTTTGACTCCGAGACGAAAGTGGGACATTTCCAATCGGTGCCCCTTTGTCTTTGTCAAGTGCGCTGCAAATTGGTTGGCCCGATTATTGGAAGGTAGAGAGGTTTTTAAGCAGAAGGGTTTTTAGATGAATTTATATTGGTGGATTAATCAAAAGAAAGGATTGAATACACAAAGGTGGGTAGATAAAAAGCAGTATAAGTTGAAATCAGATGGATTTAAAGAGTTAGATTTAAAAAAATGTTAGGTTAGTACAATTAGATTAATAGAGTGATAGAAATATTTTGTAGAGGAACAGATAGACGGATAGATAGAGATGGGTGAAAAGAAAAAAAAATGATAGCTAGATGTATTCAGAGGGCTAGATGAATAAAGACATGTGAATAGATACAGAAGGTTGGTATATAAGTTCATTGTGGATAAATAAATAGATATATAACGTGGATATACATGTATAAAAGAAAGGATTTTTAGATCAATACAAATAGATGAATAGAGATTGGTAAATAAATAGATTTACAGATAACGAGATATTTATAGGTTTATTTCATGAACGTATCTGGAGCACTAAAATCTGACTCAATTGAATAGATGAAAGTATACGGACGACATGCTTAGATAAAAAAAAACCTTGCTAAAAGCTATACAGGGGGATTAGAAAACAATTAGGTAGATAAAAAGAAAGATACTATTGTAAAATTGGCAATAATATGAGTTACCTTAAAGAGCTATCAGCGTTTGTCGATAAGAAGGCATATTTTTAGAGAGGACGATTAGACAACGGAAATAGGGATGTCCAGTTAGTTGACTGTAGACTAAATCTCATGAATTCCATTTTTGGATGTTTAATAATATAAAGGATGAGCTGGATTTAATTCAATACAATTAATATAGCATATTTGTTCCTAGAACCTCAGGTGTTATTTCTTATGTAAAGATTTTAATCGGCTTTAGCTAATGGACTTCAGAAGTTGCAAAAAAAAAAAATAAACGTGATTAAAAAATGGATAAACATAGTATTTGTTTCTTCTCCGTTTTATCTTGCTCCAAATCTTGCGGGTTCTAATTGAATCGGATAAGACATCTTAAACATCTTTTTTTCAGAATTTGTCTACAAACAGTTAGGTTATATGCCGTTCTCGTTGCACGTATGTATTTCCTTCTGTCCCAAAAACCAAAACCATCTACTAGATTGGTGACGGAAAGACAGATATGGGACTCTCGCTGCTTAGCAGGCCTGTAAACGAAAGAGAGGGGTGAAACCCCTGGCTGTGTTGAATGTATAGAAGAAGTTATAAACAAGGGGGTAGATGGTGGTGGTGGTAGTAGTAGTAGTAGTAGTAGTAGTAGTAGGAGTAGTAGTAGTAGTAGTACAATAATAGCAACAACAGTTGTAGCAGCAGGAAAAGAAATAGAAGCTGTAGCATTAGCAGTACCTAAATTAATAGTCTCGCCATAAGTTACTACATGATGTCTTCGTCAGTATGAAGCGTGTTTATCAATGAAAAATAAATTATTTTTAAACCCATTATCTAAGCTCCGTTAAAGATAAAATCGTTTTCACAAGCCCCCCCCCCTCCTCCTTTCTTATGAATACTAATTATGGAAACAAATGAACAGGGCTCGTCTAATATCGGCTATTATTCTTAGTAACATGCAGCTGATGAAGCCATTGTTCTTGTGTTTCTAAACTTCAAAAGCTGATCGGATGCGCTTAATCATTCAACCAATTGTGTGCCGGAAGGGTAAATCTCTAAATATGGCGCCCGATTATCTAAAAAGTTTAATCGGATTGGGCGCAGCCGCGGGAGAAAAGATGGACTAGCGGAAATGACCGCGCGTTTCGCAAAAGGTCTCGAAGCCCCGTAGAGGGGCAAGGCACGGTTAGATGAGAAGAAAATGGATAGGCAAAGAGGAGAAGGAAAAAATGAAGAGAACAAAAAATAAACAACGTTTTTTTTCCTAATTGGAATAGTTCAAATCTATTTTGGCATGTTTTGTTCTTCTTGTTTAATGGGATAATGAACAGTCAATAAGAATCTAGTCTTGTGCCTTCTCGACTACCTTTAAAATGTAAATCTTCCTATTGCGTCGAGATTAAGCTTTCAGTTATAATTTAGGTAGCCTACGAATTTTTTGCGTAATTGTTTTTCTGTTTACGCACACCAGGATCACACAATTTGATAGTCATGAAAATTATTTTGCCCATAAAAATAATCACTCTATATCTGTCTGTCTATATATCTATATATCTATGATTCCTTCTCTCTTTACTAGTAGAAATCGATCCTGATTGTTTTTACGCTGGTTTAGTTTTTCCCCTTCCTATAAAAATTGATATGGCCTATGGGGGCTAATCAGTTGTTTTTCTTTTTTTTTTTAAATTTCAGCAATGGTCATAAGTGACTTTAGTTATATGATTATTTAAAATCTGCCCCCCCCCTCCTCTTGAATATTAACTAGCTCTGTGGAATAAAATAATGATTACATGTATTTTTAAAGCCCCCCTCCACCCCCTCCCCCTATATTTTTTTCCTCCGCAGACTACAACCCTCTGATGGGCGATGCCAGTGGTGGCGCATGCTACAGGCCACCCCGCCGGGGCGGGGGTGCGACTGGGGGAGGATGAGGTTAAAAGGGGGGCTACCCCACCCCAGCTGGCTAGAGATCCGGACATAACTAATGTACATCGTAGGCCTGTCATCAGCGGACTTGGTCTCATCATGGGAACTACCTGTAGATCAGTGGTGGTTTTAGAAGGCAAAACCTGGACGGGTTTCCTTCTGTTTTGGTCTTTTGTCTTATGTCTTGAAGTGGTGGTGGGTTGTCGTTACAGAATAATTGACATCGTTTTTTTTTTAAAATTTTTGCGTATGGACAAAGTGTCAAAGAAAGAAAGTAGAACGTCAAAGCCAAGAGACTAAATGTGTGTGTGAATAATTTTTAATCATAATGATTCCAATGTGGTTCTGTTTTTTTTTGTTTTGTTTTTTTTTTGTTGCAAAAATATTCATTTATTCGTATTTTCTTTTACCTTCTCAGAACAAAATTATATTTTATACTTATTGAGTTGTACGACATCGAACTATAAAGGAAAGACTGAACAAATACATTGTGGTAGACATAGTGTTGAGGATGAATTTACAATTTTTACTGATAAATTTTTTTGGCTGAACTATATTTTACTAGGGTGTACACTCTTAAGAAAAAAATAGAAGCGGCAGAGATGTGGTTTATTAGGAGAATATTAAAAGTGTCGTGGAAAGATAAAAAGACCAACGACGAGGTACTTGATATGGCAAATACAGGACTTTACAGTACAATCAGAAGAAGACAAATGAAGTTCACAGGCCATATCTACAGAGCACGAGGGATTGATCATCTTGCAATGACAGGGAAGATCAATGGAAAGAAAAGCCGTGGACGCCAAAAACAACTTATGTCGACGGTCTAAACACCTGGGCAAACCTGGAGCAGCATACAAGAAGCCAGTTCATGAGGTCCTCTTGTGAGCGACAGATTTGGAAAACTATGACCGTCAATGCCTGCTCCAAGCACGGCACCTGATGATGATGATACACATAATTCTTTTTTGAAATCGGAAACTTGTTTCTATGAAAATGTTTTATCCATCTTACTCTTTTTAAATATAGAATTTACTTTCTGTTTCCTTTTTGTTTTGTGTTTTGTTTTTTTACTGACAGAAATCCGTTCTCATAATTATAGACGTATTTGTACATTATATGAGAGACCTTGCGCGCGGACAACGAGAACATCTGACGTAATAACACGCATAGGTAGCGTGGGTTTTTACGGTAGACGATTGTTTAACGGGTCCAGTTTCCCCATCAGCCATCCCGGAAAATCTTCTCCCATGGGCTTCGTCCTCCCGAGTGGGCCGATAACGCAAGGTCTCTATTGCTTCCATTGATAAGCATTTTTTGTGTGATGATGATGATGACCAAGTCCCATGATCTCTGTACATTATATCGGATCTCGCCCGCGGCGGCCCCCCGAATCTTATACGTTCCCTGTACTTATTAGACGTCTAAAATGTTTGTCGTTGTTGTTGTTGTTGTTGTTGAGGATAAACAAGGCAATCGATGGGTAACCTATAATAATAGACTTGAAAGAGAAATAAATGATTTGTATTTCAGCATTTATTTATTTTACCTTGGGTTTGGACGGGTTTTTTTTTATAATTGTGATAAATTTATGCAAGTTGAAGCACTATTGCTTCTCTCAGCTTTTTTTTCCTTAAGATTTGGATGGCACACTATAGGATAGCTTCCATAAAAGAAGATAGTGTAAAGTACTGTTGCCTATCTGGCCCATTTTACTAATGCATGCCTTTAGATGGTATACCTTAGGGTAATGCGTATTATATGCGTATTATATTGTTGCCTTTCTTAAACTTTTTTTTTATTCTGGATTTAGATTGTAAACTAATGGGTAACTAGATTTATATCATACGTTATGAGCTAATGTAACTTTCTTCACCATTTTACTATGAATCTGGATTGTATACAACCGTAGGGCAGCACATGAAATAAAAGATAACTTACACTCGCATATCTGTTTGATTTTGCCATGGATATTGATGGTATATTGCGGGAAACTTATTTATAACACAAGATAAAGCAGTGTTGTCTGTCTGGCTCTTTTTCCAGTGGACATGGGCGTTTTTAAACTTATAAGATGCAAGTATTTAAATAGATGTGAGAATTGCAGTTTGAAGTCTTCTTTGTGATTTTGTCTTTATTCCCAACATTAACAGGCTTTCGTAACCATTAATTGCGCAGAGGTAAAATATATATATATAACTAAAATTTCTCATAAGCTAATCAATGTTAATACTGTTACAAATACATTGCGAAAACGTTATGGCAATTGCACTATTATGAGAAGTTAACAAAAATTAATAAGATGCGTTGAAATTTTAACTACCTCCATTGTCCATGTTCCTCCTGTGTGTGTTTTTGTCTTAGCTGATGGCCGCACGACTTATGAGACGGGGGTGTGTTGAAAAAAGTATTGAAGTCTTTATTTTTTGTTTGCCCGTTTTAGTTAAAGAGAAAAGTAAGCTTAGGTGTTGTTTGTATAAAGTCTTTTTATTTTAGTTCACCCTCTGAATTGAATACAGGTATGACACCGCTGTAATGTCTGTGTGTGTGTCAGGGATGGTAGGACCAGTGTTAAAGTTTTTGTTCTGTAAGAACTCTTTTGTATTAGATACCTTTTGAGTAAAAGTGAAAAAAAAAACAAGTTAGATTACGAAACGGATGTAAAGAATTGCAAATCTTTTTTTTTTAAAGTCGTACATGCATTGTACTGTTCAAAACAAGTATGCCTTTCTCGGGGAACCATATTTTTCTTTCTTTCTTTTTTGTTCTTGTAATCAAGAGAAGATAACCGACTTAATTCTTATCTCCAATACACCCCCGTCTGCTGTTGTTTTGATGACGTCACGGGTTGAAAGGCTTACTCCAGTCTAGCTCGGGACTGATGCTAAGCGGCCATTGACCTTTGTTGTTGTCTACATATCTACGTACCATATGATGTTTTAAGTTCTTTTGTCATGCAATTTTATGTGATGCAAATTAATAGAGCTCACTTTACCTGAGCTTGTACAATATTTTTACTTCGACTGCTCTATATAATGTGTGTTTGTGTGTGTGTGTGTGTGTGGAGGGGGGGAGAGTGTATGAATACATATACCTATAAATCTGTAAAGGTAAATCCAAAGCTAAGCTATGTACGTAAGAGGTCAGTTTGCCTACGAATAGAGAAAGTGCTCTACATTTTCATCGACTTTGGTGGGTTTGATTTACGTGTCTTTGGCACACACAGTTTGTCTCGACTTATAAGTTATAAAACTATACTTTTAATTTATACATACAATAATGTATTCTCTATCAAGAAGGTTTTGCACTTGTCAGTTTACAAAGAAAAGCATTGTCTCCACAAAAGTGATTCATAATGCATTCACTGGGTATTCTTTTGGTGCATATTTAGGGTAATCTGTGTCGTGCAAATCTGTCGTTCTTCAGTGAAATATTGAGTGTGTGACTGTGAGAATCGCGAGATAAGCTACTTAATATTACTTCCATACTTGTATGACAATACAGTTCTCTATTGTTTTAGGATGCATGACCTTTTGTGCATCATTGCAATGTGCAATTTATAATCTATGTCTTATAACATGAACTGATCAAGTCATTGGTACCGGTAATAATATCATGAATAAAATTCCCAGCAACAAAACTTGAATACTGTGCTGTTGGAGTCTTTTCTTTCACGCGAATATGTATTTAAAGTACTGTGTGTGTCATGGTGTGTGTGTGAGAGAGAGAGAGAGAGAGAGAGGGAGAGAGAGAAATCCACATCAGGATATGCAGACTTAACAGACATGCAACGAGCCGTTGACAAAAATGACTTTGAAAGAATCATGCAAGTTTCTTGAAATTTCCAGAAAAGGGTAATCAATTTCTCATAAGATTAGTGCTACATTCAGAACAATGCTGCCCGTCTCATTATGAAAAAACGTAAAACTGATCATGTGTCACCCATGTTTAAACATTTACACTGGCTGCCTGTACAAACTAGAATAGAGTATAAGATCGCTGTTTTATGCTACAAATGCATTCACGGCTATGCCCCTGGTTATCTTAAAGGTCTTGTAAGTTTGTACACGCCTACGCGCAACTTAAGATCATGTAATAAAGCTCTGTTGTCAGTTCCGTGTAAACCATCAAGAAAAGACGGTAAGAGAGCCTTTGTGCAATGTGCACCAGTAGTCTGGAATGCCCTTCCCCTTTCTATCAGGGAGGCTACGTCAGTAAATCAGTTTAAGACCCTATTGAAAACATATTTGTTCACGCTATATGAAGACCTTAATTAGTTTGTCTCGAGAAATGTATGCGACTACCGATGGCCAATGTATATCCTTTTTTTTTTCTTTAATTTTGTACATGCACCTTTTCTTTTTCTTCTGTTTGTTTTGAATTGTAAATGGATTATGTTTTGTAAAAAATTGTCATTATGTCAGCATTGTTTGTTTGGGTAGATATACTGTTGTAAAGAGCTTCGAGCCTACATGTAGGAAGAGGCGCTAGAAAATAACTTCATTATTATTATTATTATTGCATTAAAAAGTAAATTCGAAAATTTTCACTATCATTTTTTTTTTATTTTACTGCGTATCAAAGCACTCCAACCATGAGTATAGCTTTATGAAAAGAATGATTGAGCAAATTTTGCAATCAAAACAGAGCAATGACAGTGAAATTGTTTTTGACCAGGGAGAACCACTGCAAATATTCTTGAGCGCAGACATTTTTTAAAAAGCAACCAATTCTTTTAGTTTTACTCCTTAGTGGATGTATTACTTAATGTGAAGATTCCTTGTTACTAAACATCAGCATGACATATTTAAGGATGACAATTAAAATTTAAAACGGTCTTTTTTATAGAAAACTAACAAAGAGGAACACCCGAACTGAGACGTACAAAGACATGTGCAAAGAGATTCTCCGTATAACTAACTGATAGAAATTCATGGGAAAAATTTGTCAAGAACAAAGCATTATGATAACCTAGAGAGATATGGGGGAGGTGGCCATTCTGTTTGTTCGAGCCATCTTCTCACGAAAAAAAAATGCGTGCCCACGCACCTACAAAAGGAGAAGTATTTTAGTTCAGAGGTCTCAAATCCTTTCATAGCTATGTGCCATGTCTTTGACTAATTACTTATATTTCAGATATTATTGGAAAAAAACATGAATTAAACTTTAGATTTTGAATGTATAAAAAACACCTGTAAAATTCCCATGCTTTTAGTGATAGCTCCGCTATCTATGGTCATAACTTCAAAAACTGAAAAGAGAGAAAGAAAAATGGTACTCACATTGAAGTTTCTTTTAGCAGTATCAGTATTATTGTAACCGAACCATAAAGCCTGAAACGGCCCTCACCTTCCAAGATGGGAGAAACCCTGACACGCAAAGCCTCGAATCCATAAGCTAATACAGGAAATTACCTGGCACGTAGAATTAGAGAGTACAGCCCGTCGATCAGCATTCTGCAGTTTTAAGGAAGGCTTTCGTCTGTCCGATTTTTAGGACAATCATAAAACCAACAAGTTACTCTAACTTCGTTTAAACGATAATTTTAGAATTATGTTGACTCAAGATTGGGTCAGGCTAGAAAACTCTATCCTGAGCAGAAAGATGCGCATCTTTTCAATTACTCTATTGCACTGATACAAAATACCCGATTTGGCAATTCATGCTCATACAATGTTTTTACTCTAAGCGGCATCATTATACGATGTGGACTGACCCCGGGAGATGGCACCCAATTTTACGTAAGACCTATGTGCTGCCACGTCAATGGTGATGGAGATAAAGTTATAGCTCCAATTTGCAGCACTGCATGCATCTTTTAGATGTGACAGGTCCTTCGGCAAGGTTTGGTTCCCATGTAAACTTTGCGCCCTACCTTGTGCAATGCCACTCGGATGATTTGGGTCTTCTCCATATAATATTGCATATATTTTTTGCTGGTGGCATACGAGCGATGTAGCTCACGCATCGTAAACGGCGAGTAAGTATTGCCAACTCAATAGTTCTGGCCTAAATCTACGTCACATCTTTTGAAACAATCTCTTCCGCATTCCTCCTTGCAGATTGTTCATTTCTTTGTGTTTCGCAATAGGAAGAAAGTGTCACGCAGCTTTTAAAAAAACGCTCTTAAAGTGCCTTTGGTACACAATTCCGCAAAAATAGGTAGACTTAGGTGAGAACCAATGCACGCTAATTGTTGCTGGCTCTGCGTATTATGGGCGTTAGACATGTGCTGAAATCTGGACACGTTAAGAATGGTGTAAAGACATATATCTATTTGGAACACTTCTTAGTTAAGCGCTAGACCTCTGCTGAGCTCTGGACACGCTAAGAATGGTGTCATGACATAGATCTATCTGGAACATCTCTTAGTTAAGCGTTAAACATTTGCTGAAATCTGGACACGCTAAGAAACGTGCGGAAGGATATAGATTTGGAAGACCTCTTAGTTGTTTATACCAAATTTCTGGACAGTTCAGATTTCCTCAGAATATAGCAGGGCAGATGAAACTGAAGCTTTAGGTTTTTATCTTTCGATTTATTGATAAGTCATAGCTACGGTCAAACACCAAATTACAGAGCCTCTTGAACGTTTGTGAGGCCTTTGCAATCCTTTGAGAGATATCGACCGAGTCTTCGACTAGATAATTAGATCTATGTAGAGAGAAAAATAAGTTACCAGCTAGTCGAGAAAAATATGGGTAAATGGGAAACCAACAAAGCAGAGAAATAAATCCAAGAATTGAAGACCATTATGATTTTGTTCTTTAAATTGACTCTTACGATGAGCCCATAATCATATATAATTTAAATAAAATGTCGCTGTCTCTCTTTCTGAGAGTTTGCCTTTGTTTTCCTCAGTATCTCTATCAATTGATTCTCTTCGTTTCTCAGTTTCACTCTTTCTGTCTTGCTCTCTATTTTATCCTCAGTTTCTCTCTTTCAGCGTTTGTCTCTGTTTATCTCGGTCTTTTTTCTATCAGTGTTTGTCTCTATTTTTCTCAGTCTCTTGGTCAGTGTATCTCTTTGTTTTTTAAAGTTTTACGCTCTTTTTTCAGTTTTTCTCCGTTTTCTGCTTCTAATTCTATATTTATCTGTTTTTCTCAGTTTTAATCCGTTTTTATCCGTTTCTCTCTTTCTATATTTCTTTCTCTTTTTCTCAGTTTCTCTCTATCAGCGTTTCTCTCTGTTTTTCTGTCTCTTTTTATCAAAGTTTGTCTATGTTGTACTTTGTGTAGCGTCGTGGTCTAGTGTTAGACGCTCGGTTTTCGAGTGGGAGAACTGAGCCTAACGCGCTGTGGCAACAGTTCTAACAAAAGCGTATGCGAATAGAGCCGGTAAACAAAGCATGCGCCTATTGGTTTAGTGTAGGCTGTTGTAGTATGTGTGTTTGTACTTGCTATTATTATGTTCTGAATTTACCGGCTCTATTTCTGTTGCTATGCAGACGTAGGTATACGCTTAGCCAGCTTCGCTCGGCTCTCTTGCTCCCTAAACTCTTTGCCCCTAGTAAAGGCAGACATTCTTGCACAAAACTGCTCTCAGAATTATTTTGATCAAAATGGTTTCAAAAATTCCAACCACATAGGTTATGGTACATTATTTCATGTGACGAATAGTTAGCATTTTGTCCTGCTCTGCTTTCGACTTTGTTGCCTACCTAGTACAGGTACCCTACAATATTTTTCAGTTTTTTATGCTTCCATCAAAGAGAATTGAATAGCGAGCAAGAGAGAGAACTGAGCCTAACGCTCTTTGGCAACAGTTCTAACAAAAGCGTATGCGAATAGAGCCGGTAAACAAAGCATACGCCTATTGGTTTAGTGTAGGCTGTAGTAGTATGTGTGTTTGTACTTGCCGCTATTATCTTTTGAATTTACCGGCTCTATTTCTGTTGATATGCAGCCATGCGTATACGCGTAGCCAGCGTCGCTAGGCTCTCTTGCTCTCCAAACTCTTTGCTACCATAAACCAGAAATTAATGTCGGATATCCAAGTTTTGAGGTGAGTTTCAACCAACTCTTTTGCTAAAGACGAGCCTGGCTTAGTGTACAGCATATTATGTGATAGTGTGTTTGGGTGAGTGATGATGAATAATGAAGTATGAGAATTAGATATGTAAATCGTGGTAAGGAAAGATGTGCTAGTGTATCAGTTTCGTGTATGAATGGTACGTAAAGCGAAAGAGGATAACTTTCTCTATGAATTGATTTATGTTTGATTATTTTAAATGAGACTGTTAATTTATTACAGTTTGAGTTTTACTAAAAGCTTTGAAGGCACAGGTTATGTAGGCCTGCTGTGTAACCACACAGTCAAGCCTCAGTTACATTTTGAGTTTGACTGCCAGTTGACCAATAGGTGGTTGACTACACATTGAACTTGGCTTTGCTACTGATAGAGTGCTCACTTGCCTGTAATTGTCACTTGCCTCCTAGATTCCATATTAAGTACATGAATCTACTCTAGACCACCTACAATATACTACAAATTGGGGCATACTTTTTGAATTCACCCAGTTCTCACAGAAATAATAATGCTTCATTATCTTTTTTTTAGTATTACATTTTAAATTATATTTGTTTTCAGTCTCTGATGTCTAAATAGTTTGGAGATATAGAGTACATTTGTTAGTGAAATATTAGAAGTATTACAAGCGGCAAAGTTTGCAGTTAAGCACTCGGTTTGATTTACGTTTTCAGTGGGAGTTTTATAATTTAATTCTAAAACCTTTTTTATAAATTGTAGATATTCTTTTCGATTTGACATTAAAACTATTCTCCATCCAAATGTTGGAAATAGAGAACATACTGTAATTAGCAAGATTGTATTAAGATGACAGTGCATTATTGAATACTGTTTGTAAAAATGATGCTATTCTTTTTTTTTGTGTGTGTGTGCATACTCATTGTATGATTGTTTCAGAGTGTATTTTTTTAAAGTCCGAATTGCTAAAATAAACTTTTGGAATCATCTCTGGACTCCTTCATTATGTTCACCGTGTTCGCCTCCTTACTTATCGTCAGCCATCTGGTCAACATCATCAGGTCTAAAATCCTTCGTTCCCTCAGATAGGTCACTGCACCCATCCCCGCCAAAGCAGGCATGCAGTAACACTATAAAAATGGCACCCAATAAGGGACCTGATAGATGATTGACCGAGACTGCTGACTCCACTACCCTCGGCGGTGCATAAGTGTAACGAAGTTAGACATTGTTCTAGTCTAGTTCCTTAGTCAT
>BMAT01006836.1:73093-101182 GCA_019649035.1 Elysia marginata
CATGGTTTTCTGAACGGCCCCCTACACTGCCCATAGCCGGGTAAGCATTTAAAGACTAGTTTCGAAAAAAAATGAGAGTAGGCAGCCTTTCTCAAGGACTGGGCGTTGATCTACCGATCCATGGGCTCGAACCTCGACCTTCCGGTCCGAAAGTCGAGTGGCTACCAAAAGACCACGTCACAGTATGAAGATATCGAAATTAAGAATCCGACTGATAGTGTAAAAGATTTTGAAGGTCATGTGAGGCGTATCGGTACTTCAAAAGTTTGAAGTGCCAAAAGGAAGGACAGGATGGGAACATGTTGACTCAGATTAGAGCAAGCAGAGGAGTCTAATGTTGCCTCATTTGAAAGAGCTAATCTTAAGTCAGTGAGAGAATTATCTTATGATACTTTCCGATTTATATTTGTACATTTAATAGAACAGGAGTAACCAAACCTACCAAAGAGTATAACATACCACTGAGTATAACAGCATTAGTTCTTTATTTAAAGATTAAAAACTATTTGTCTTTCGCTTTGTACATAATTTTAGCCGACAAAAATATAACTCCACCTTAGGTTGTTAACTTTGTGTCTCATATGGATCTTTTTGCAGTCATTTAGTCAAATCGCTCAGTTAGTACATTTTAAGGAATGCTCACAATAAAACAAAAACAATATGTGATATTTAGTTGCTATTGACCAAATATCTACAATATTGGTTTCAACACTCCAGAGACAAGACTAGGTACAGCTCGTTTTGTCTAAATGATTACAAAATTGGCGGTTCTCCGTCTCCGCTGTGAATTTATTTGCGCAACTATTCCCATGCCAAATGTGATCTTAAAGGTGTGTGGAGACGAACATTTGCAGTTATTCCCATGCCGAACGTGAGCTCGGAATAAAAGCGGAGGGGGAGTGGGCATAGGGCGAGAAAATCCGCTCGTCTATTCGCTTGCTGAACAAGATCTTGTAAAATCGTGCCTGTTTTTACCTCCATCGAGTACTTGATTTGGTTTGAAGGCAGAAAAGTAGCAATGATCTCTGAAAATGCATCCTCAAGAAATGTTTGGAGCTTTGATTCCTTTTTTTTTCCACACCGCAGTACATCTCAAGCGCATGAGTATATTGATGCGAGTACTTTTTCACATCCCCTACAACTTTCTATTATATCTAGGTACAACATCTCGGTTCAAGACCCACCCACCGGCGCAGACCGTGCATTCCGTAATCTCCAGGAAAATTGGTACACAGTGGTCGTGGCGATCTCAGTTTTCTTTGCCCTGTTGCTCATCATCTTCTGCTTCTCCGCCTTCAAGGTGAGCTAGAATAAATAGTGGAAATAGTCTCTTAGTGAAAGGCGATGTTATCCGTAGATTAAGCTGATGGGTTCGAATTACGCCAGGGAAAAGCATATCTACGGCTAGTTTTCTACCTTCACTGTATCCCTTTCTATAGATATTTCATACATCACTTGTAATCTTCAAGAGCCAAGTACTCACTTTAGTTGCGTGCTAACTTTTTCCCTGCCCGACCTCTGAGGGATACTTTTGGTAAGCAGCTTAAAAAACGGACCAAAGCACAGGAAATTTACAGTAAAGTGAACTACACAAAGTTCACGGCATTACTGCTTAAACACATCTTTGGGAAATTAATGAGATTTAAATTGCTCAAAGTTAAAAGTTAAATGAACCCACAAACTGGTGCACGGGTGATCTATTGACTCAAGTTTGCTGTTTGAAGAGCTGAGAAAAAATATATGACACAAAAAAGCCTTCATGATAGGCCGTCTAAAAAATTAATGTAAAAGATGATTATGTGACATCTCATCTCGATGAGCAGTTTGGTCTGTAACTTCGACAGCTTTGCGTTGCAAGGATTGTTTTGAAACACTGCACAGATTTAGTTTTTATAACCGTGCTATAGATGCACTAGGGAAGGGCTTTGCTCTTTTAATTTTTCTCTTGGTAATCGAATCGGTACTATTAAGCTTTCATCTCTAGCATAAAAAAGGCCGAAGTGTTTAGCTTTGAAAGATCTAGTTTTGAAGGTGAATTTTTTTTTCAAAATATTTTACACGATTTTCTTATTGTGTATATTATGGATGCTTATACATTTGTAAACTATTGAATTATAATGAGTGATTGTCTGATAGAAGTTAAAAGCATTTATTGATCGCCGATGCATCGTCAACCCCCCTGGTTACATTAGTTGGACAGGCGATAAGCAGTATGAGGTTACAAAAGGTTAAAGGGTAATCCATTTTGTTTTCTTTCTTTTTAGTTAAAGAAAATCCAGGACGACGTAGATGAGCAGTTCCGGGACGAGAGGGAAGGCTGGGAAGACACTCTCATCAAATATGGCGAGAATGGCAAGATTAACATGAACAAACGGACTCCGCCTTCGTCACGCAGCGGCTCAAAGGATGAAGACGACATAGACAGCAAAATAAAGCAGAAAATGGAGAATCTTTTTTCCGTGGACGGTCCGCAAGGTGATTCTGGGAAAAAATCTATGTCGAACAGGAAAAGTGAAACCAGGCCTAAATCTAGATCGTCCAAGGGTGATGGGGGAGATGGAGGGCACAGTGAAGAGAAAATGGGTGATAGCGAAACGGAAGGGAGTGAAACTACTGATACAAGTGACAATCTCACTGGAAATAATGCATATGCCCAGCTTGGAAGGAACAGAACGTTCAATAAGACCAAGAAAAATACCCGGAAAGGGAGGGAGGGCCAAACACGTTTACTTTCCTTTGATGGGGACAGCAATGAAAATAACCGAATGTGTAAACGATATGAGACGTCAAAAAGAGCCTTAAAGTTTGGTAAAAGCTTGTTGGCTAAACATAAAGACAAAGACCTACCTACAGTAACAACAGAAGATGCCCTGTCTTGGCTAAAACTCCACTCCAAATCGGCGAAAGGAAAGGGTAGGGCCCCAAAACTGCAGACACATCAACTATCCCAACCGAATCCTGAAGCAAAAATTTTCAATTTAAACAAAAAATCAAACTTGGTTCTAGAGAAACAGTTTGACAAGCCGAATACAGATGCGTCATTCGATGTTACAGCAGGACTTGAATTTGGAAACACAAGAGCACATTCTAAGAAAAAGGTCAGATCAAATGAGGGCTCGAGCATCGCGTCCTGTTCTAAACTCCAAACCAACTTAATATCTGATAGTAGAGGGTGGCCCTCTCCCATGCAAGCTGAAACAAACAGGTGGTTTGGCTCGAAAACTGCAACTCATCCTAGACACCCATGTGCTGAGTATTCATTAATGAACTGCAGCGAATATGATGAGAATAATACACCAAAGAGCTTAGCCGAAAACATTGTCTATTCTTCAAGTAGACCTATAGTCAGTTTAAAGCCCACTCGTGGCAACCCAGCAACTGACTTTGACCGTCAGGTTTCTATACCTTCTCAATGGAGGAGTTGGCTTAGTGCCTCTCTAAGCGCAAGCAAAACGGCCCCATGGACAAACAACCAGATTGTGTATACGGCACTCCCACAAAATGATGACGGCCATCCTTGAAGAGACGTTTCTCTAAAAATGCAAATAGCCGTAGGGGACATAAAAAAACATGCTTTGAAAATCTCCTAAAGTGAAATATTAAACAAAACAACACTTCCGTATGCAAACTAATAATACCGTAAGAGCCGCCTATTTCTCCTCTTGCTTTCATCAAAGACTGTAAAAAGTAATTCTATAGTTTTTGCTTTCATCTAGCACTGTCCTAAGCTTGAGCACGGCGGACTTACTATCCTTTTCTCAGAAACGTGTAAAGACTGATGATAGATAGGTGGGGGAATATTTGTAGTGTGAATGCAAGGATTTTGAACAAAAGCTAATATGGTTGTTTAGTTGTTCTTAACTGTAACGTCTGGGGTTTGATTTCAGAGCTTAATACTATTGTAAAAAAAAAACCATGGAATTTAACGTTAGTTCAAAATAACGATCGGTATGGCTGGTCTAAAAAGATTAATTGGTCAATCGGTCAAATCTATTGACAGCCTGCCAAATCTTCAAATTAAATTAACATTTAAATCCGAGACCTCTCGTTACACTCAGAAATTCCATTAAAAATTCATTAAAATTATGCAAATGTATTTAGGAAAAATCCCTGTCGTATGAATTTTTTAATACATTTAAGCTGTTAGTGTGAAAAGTACCAAATGTCTATAATGTACCCTATAGGAGGAGTAGCAGTTTGAAAATTAAAGAAAAAATCCAATATGACTGCCAT
Organism: Elysia marginata; assembly: GCA_019649035.1. Classification (NCBI taxonomy): domain Eukaryota; kingdom Metazoa; phylum Mollusca; class Gastropoda; family Plakobranchidae; genus Elysia; species Elysia marginata. Next base: position 77,327 of record BMAT01006836.1, read on the forward strand.
TTTTTGCCATGGCAACTAAGAAGTAAATAAAGAGAAAAATAGCATTTTATAAATTTAGGTTCATCGTAGCAATATATCACCTAAGGTTGAAGACTCTAGCTGAAACCATGAAGATTTTTCCATAATTAGTAGCATATGCCCTTAAATTTGTAAAACACCTGAGCTGCTGCGGTTTTAGAATTGGTGCGATGTGGAATGTAAGTGGTTTGTGTCATTTTGAACAATAGTTTTTTTAATAACCTTTCTCTCGAAATAATTTTTTTCGTTAAATAAAGAACTTGAGGTTAATTTCGAAATTAATGCATTAAATCTAAGCCTACGCAAGCTATATTTTCTCTCTTGAAAATTAAATTAAAGTATATATGGACGTGTCGAATGATGATGGAAGATAATATTTGTTATCTTTGCCATCTTCATCGATTCTGAATTTAAAAAAATACAACTGAAACTGTTGAGGCCATAATTAGTTTGAAAATTTCTGCTCTTTCCTTCTCATGTTTAATTTCTAACGTTACTGTAGATAACAATAAAACTAAGCTTATGTCACCTACTCAAAACAAGCTCTAGAACTAATGTGTGAATTAAAATAATAAACTTTGACACTTTCTTTGTTAAAGATGTATACAACTTCAGTAATAATGAAGAGAAACAAAACAGGCCTATATTTCTATATTTTAATGCATATTATGGAAATATGCTCTTATCTAGAATTATTTCCATAGAGGCTCAGAATCTTTAAGCATGACCAAAAAAAGTTCTCATGGTGCAGATCATTAAAGACATGATGAAAACGTGACTCGACACTTTTATAATTCTGCTCTTATTTGGTTTATTCTCATAGCAAATAAAATTATATTATGCATGTCATATTAATTAAAAAAAAACTGTTTTTGGCAGAAAGAATAATTATAATTGCCACACTGTGCGCAAAGCAGATTTTTGTTTAGTTTTACAACCCCTGCTCCCAGACCCCCTTTTCTCGTACTTCTATTCATCTCTTTTGTTCTCTCACTATCTCTCTCTCTCTCTCTCTCTCTCTCTCTCTCTCTCTGTTTATTCCGTCCTATTTTGGTCCTCTTCCTGTCTTCCATTCTCCCCTCCCGCCTACTCTCTCTCTATGCCTCTCTCTCTGTCTCTTTCTCCTTATATTGTCAGTTTCCCTTTCGTCGCCTCTTTTTGTATTTTCTATCTCTATCCTTTATCCATCTCTCTGTCTAATGCTTCCTCTCTCTTCCTCCCCCCTCTCTATCTCTTGATCTTGGCCTCTTTGCTCACATTTCTTTACTTTTTTCCTGCAAAAATTTTTAAGATCTTGGAAACCACTCTTGTTCAATAGCTCTAAAAGAGTTCCGAATATCATTAAAATGTAAGAAAACAAGGCAAATAAAAACTCAATACATGAAACAAAATTCTAAAATTTGTTTTCGTTGCCTTGTCAAACTCTCATTCCTAACTATATTTCTTTTTTATGTTAGACTTAGTAAGCATTTGAACCAAAACTATCATGGCATTCAAAATAGCAAGAATACAAGGGAAAAAAACAAAGAAAATTCAACGATGAATCATGCAACATTTACAGTATTCGATCGACTCAAAGACATTGAATGCATTGAGGATTTTGAATTAAGTCATTGTAAAAGAAGCAAAATTTAGCAATTGTGCATGTATTACACTCATTTATTATCACAAACTTAGCGCATTTATTTGTGTGGCTTGAGAGTAATTTTTAGGAATTATAGAGAGGGAATAGGTTATAATATACTAAACCCCCGTCTTCTAATCATTATAGCCCAAGCAAGAGCCGTGATAGGTTTAATTGTCATATTTACCTAAATGTGGTGCCTTGCTTGCCCTGATTTATAAGTTTTCGGCGGCTCTGCCCTTATCAGATGGCTGACTGGTCTTTAATGGCTGGCTGGCTGGTCTGTTGACCAGCATCGCCGACTGGGTTAATATGTTCGTTAACCATTACGTGCACTTTCGTTTGTGTGCGCAATGCGAAAAAAATGTCCTTACGCACATTTAAGGAAGCTCTTTTTTCAGTGTAGCAAGTTTTTCTTCTACGCACAATGAACAAGATTTTTTTCCCTGGCGTATACGATCTTGCTAGTTTTTTTTATTTTTTTATTTGCGGTTCTATTTTAACAAGAAGATGATTCTAAAATTAAGGAAAGCAAACTGTGAGCTGTATACATTTAATACTCCAAACAAAAATGGCTATGGCAATGTTTGACATCTGTACATTGATGGCGTTCAGCTCAAAAGTTTGAATTTGCATTATAAAAGATTTCTCTGGTTGCTACTCCGTAGAATATATTAAGTCTTGGATGGAATTAAAATACTAAGTTAGAAATTTTCAAGCAATGCCATTTTAAGATAAACACACACACGGAATAGACGTCATGAAACACTCTTAGTGAAAAGCCATGCAATAACTTGATTCACGTTCACAATCAGACATTTACAGAGCATGAGATGAGTACAGTAAGACGATTTAATTTCATATTTTACTTGAGAAAATAGAAACACAATTAAAAATTAGAAATAGACATTTACTAAACTGGTTACAATACAAAATATTTGTACGTGTAGTAGATTGAATGATTTTAAAATCAAACTTTGATTCAATTCGCATAATAAGAATTGTGTGATGTGTTATCCATCAGTTTGATATAATATTTATCAACTTCTGTCTTGTCCATGTCTAAAATTAGAAGGTCAACTTTTTTTCGATTAATTTGTCTGTGGCTGGTGAAGAAACGGCACGTGCTCTTTCAGTTGAAGCGGAAACAGTGACGAAATGATTGAGCTCCCGGCATTCCCAGTGCCGGCCGTTGATTGGCCCATCAGAGGCAAAAACCTGGGACTGGCTATGCAAAGTCTGGGATCAGGGGTCAAGCCAAGAGCTGCAGGAAATCGACCCACAGAAATGTTGTAATTACTCATAAGAGCTAATTTAGACTCAAGAAACTGACTGTGATTAGTCAATCCAAAAGTGTATGGGTTTAGGGCAGGGCCAAGCGCGGGATTGAGGGCGGGATGAGGTGATGGGCGTGGCTTAAGGGGCAGGTGAAGGTTAGAAGTTTCTGCAAAACCTCCGGGAAGTTTGGACGGTGGTGGAATAGTAAGAAACGTGGCAGCTGCATCCTGGCTTTTTTCTTGTTCTTGAAGCTTATGGAGCTGCTGTTGTTTTTTCCTGTGTTGCTTGTCTGACTGATGATGGCGACCATGCTCCTGTCTTTTACTTTGATGTGCTCTGCTTTTAGAATCACTGTACTTTTGACTTGCTGGTGATAGTTGTGTAGGAGATGATTTTGGTTCATCCTTCGAAGAAGTAGTGAGCCTTCGATAATATGGTATCGAAAGTTCAGACGGTGACGCAGCAGAAGTGAGATTGTCTTTGGTGACCGGAGAATATCGACGTGGGGAGTTGAGTGGCTCTCTATGAAATTCATTCTCTATATCCAAAGTTCTTGATGAAGTAAAAAGCTTATTTCCTCTAAGGGTGGAGGCCATAGATACTGAATGCTGTGTTACATGAGTTGGAATTGTGTCCGTATCTAAGCCATTGAGATCGTCTTCAACGTCCACATCACTGTCCTCGTCATGTGATTTGTAAGAAACAGTCACGATCAAGTCAGAAGTGATACCCCTGAAGTCTGTTTGGTCAGCGTGACCGTCTTTATCACAATAGCCGCTTGTCTTGTCGAGGAGACGATCATTGTTGATAGCATCTGCTGAAGAGTCCACATCTTTACAGTTGTAATTTTCAACTGGTGAATGGTTAGGACTACACGGGGCCTTACGCCGCGTTTCACTGCAATCTGTTTTAGACTCCTCTTTATCTGACCGAAGCATGGGTGTATGTGTACGGTAGCGCTGGCCTCGAAGAGTTTGATCCTTGAGTTTTGGGTGGAGACGGTGTACGTCAGATCGTTCAAAAGTTTCCGTTCTTTCATCTACAAAGTTCCTGCCATTTTGATTTGTCCTTTTGTTAGGTAAATATTCTGGGGGGGAAAAAGCATCTTGTGTAAAAAGGTCCATTTTCATGTCAGATTCGAAACAATTGGAAGGTGTACAAGCATGAAACAGAAATTTTCCTCACTTTAAAGTGTTAGTACGAAATGAAGTCTCAGGAATCATAAGGTCCTCATGTTAATGTTTAACCAACTATTCAATCTACTTTATCTCAAAGATCTTATTCAGATTTAAATGATTAAACTGATAAACGCGTATTATTACGTCTTCTGAGTTTTGTTTTTGATTTTGACATTCCTGAGCTGGGCTTATGAAGTCGAGATGCAACAATAGTTATTGGGATTCAGTATGAAACATATGTTATGCAATTCCTAATGTATTTATAGTTTTCATCGTTTCAGCTATCTCATTCAATAGTACCACAGACGATCGATTTGTTATGTTTGCCTTGCTATGAAGAACAGTTTTAAGAGTATATTAATGAAAAAAAACAATAATTATTGCTTCGTATTAAGACCATCTTAATCAGAAAATAATCTGAATATCCATACCTTCTGTTTGTTCCGCATCGATCTGAATCCTCAATGGAGAAAACGTCTCACGCATGCGCCTTCTCTTACTGCCTTCCCCTGTCTCTCCCTTCTCTTGACCGCCTTCCTTCCCCATTTCTCTTTTTAAGCCCCTTTGGACGCACGTCTCATTTCCAGTTATGTTTTGACATGGATGTATTTTGCCATCTTCACCGCTGACATCACAGTCCACGCATGCACAGTTCGCCATGTTCGATTTTTCCTCATTGGATTTAACGCTATTGTTATCACAGTCTGAGGTGTCTCTAGAATGTAGAGGCTTATCCCGGGTCCTAGACCTTGACTCGCTTCCACGGGGTTCAGCGGTCGCCATGTTGTGAGACAAGTTATCTCCGTCTCTAGTGTCGCCATCTAGCTGCTGGACGAGGCGCGGGTAGGACAAGCCAGGCAGAGGAAGGGGAGGGTACCAAGCGTGGTGAGGGTGGGCTGCCTGGCCGCCGTACGAGCTGAGAGAAAGAAGCGGCATGGGATGGCCTGCTGGATGATACCCACTAGCAAACCTGCCAAGGTATAAGGGGATAAATCAGGTAAGCTGTTTAATTTGTTAGGGGATCTAGCAAACCCTTTAAACTGCCAGCAGTTACCCCCCCAAAAAAAAAACAAATTTAGTATGGGGGTGGGGGGTGGGGGGCTCGTTGCAGTGTCTAGTTAGTTAAGCTTAGTTTTTCTTCATTTAGAATGATTAGAAAAATTTAAAAACAAAGTAACAAAACAAAGCGAAGCAACTACAAATAAAGCCAAACACCTAAGAATTACTATTATAATTATTTTGGTTCACATAAGTAGAGAAAAGAGTTTCTCGTTACAGAAATTTTTTTTTTTAAATATCAGATTTTTTTTTATATTATTGAAGTTATGGATTTGCAGAAGTAAGAGTAACTTTTATTGTCTTTGCTCTTCTGTCTTTGATTAGGTTATCTATCACGCTTTGCGGCTATGCCAACATTAAGTTTATTTTTAGGAATAAACTGTTCAATTGAGTAGTTATCAAACGGGAGCAATTCTTATATTTATACAATAAATTGAATCACAAAGCTTGAATCACATTACTTTACAGTCTCTACTGCTTCTGCTTTTGATGCATCACAGTGTTGGTATTTGCAAAAGATAATATATTGCCGCCATAAAAGTCACTGGAATTAATAAATTATCATTATTTTGAAATATAAAAAAATTGGAATATAAAACTAAAAGTTGAAGTTGAAATGCGACATATTTTGATAACTCAACAAAATACACCATAACCCCGCTAAGCTTGAGTTCTTGAAGCCTCAACATTTTTACCTCGTCATGACATCATATCCGGTCGGGGCGCCTCCCACTGACATCATGGCGGAGGCCAGACTTCCTGTGTCTGTGATGCCAGCAGGCGAGGGAGAGGACGAGGCGTTTCTAAGAATGCGATTGATGGAGCTCACACTCGGGATGGTGCTGTCATCACACACTCGCTGCGCCAGCAGCTGGTCTCGGATCTCCCAGGCGAAAATGCTCGGGTTCTGTTGCTTCAGGTCCAAGATCTTCTTCACTACCAGAGGCGTGGCAACTTGCTGAAACGAAAGATCATTTGGTTCATGTAATTATTACGAGGAGCTATCTAGTTGTTTTGTTGACGAGGTCAATTTCTTTTTTTTAGGGATGTTCAAATTTGGGGGAAAGATATAAGATCATTTTTGGCAGCTATACTTATAGACAAAAAGAAAAAGAATTATCATACTCATTTCCACTGGCCGCAAGATAAAAATGTTCCCCTACTTAGAGGTAGGTTTGTACGTTTCTAAAAATAGCATGTCAAACCAATATGGAAAATGGGACGCAATTTTTAGAACATTCGAACGAGTAGTTTATCGCCCAAAATTCCATTCCTTTGAGACGTTTCGAAATAGAAATGTAAGCAACAGCTGCAGGATGACAGCAGTAACAATATGCCATTTGTACATTTTGAAAATGGTCTACGAAAAATTCTTGAGACCAGGCCAAGACATAGGGGTGATGGCTTTAATGTCACAGACAATACTGTCTTCCAAAAACATTTATGTTAACGAAAAAAATTGAAAGTTTAGCTTTATTACAGTTTTACGTCGACAAATTTGCCTAGTACAAAAAGATGTACCGTACATTCGCTTTAAACGAAAGGTTTCAGAGCTGTCTTGAGTAACTTGGAACCATTATCTTAATATATTTTTCATTGTCATTTTCATTTTTGAACTGTATTTTTACTGAGGTATAATAATGCACCTAACACAAATCAATTTTAATGTCCTTTTTAAGATAAGAGCGTGGTAAAGTCCTCAGATTGGAAATGGATATAACAAATACATTTTTGTTTAGTTCAACTCCCTAAAACGTTTATACACAAAACTCTTGAAAATGCAACTCACTCGAACTTTAGGCTTGCTGCCGCCTATGGATCCTGGCTTGATGGAGCCCGTCTCGTAGAATCTCGTGAGGATTTTGGAGACACAGCCATGCGAGACGAGCAGCTGCCTGGAGATATCGCACGGCCTCACCCCTAGCTGGGCCAGCTCCACGATGCGGTGGCGGACATGCTCAGGCAGAGGCCGACCGTTCACGAACACACCGCCCAGCTGATTCACGCCTGTCTGGCCTGCAGGGGATACACGAGTAAAGAAGGAGGGAAGGGTGTGTTACAATAGGTCAGGGTCATTCTGAAAAGTCGACGACTTGACGAAACCAGTCGCAAATCGCAAAGGATAATAATATGCAGTGATTCGATCCATCGATCGAAAATCGCTAGATAACAAGATGTGGTGATTGGACAATCACCAGTCGGAAATCTCTAGGATAATACATGTAATATGTGCCGGTATTTTATTTAAAAAAAAACTGTCGGAAATCTCAAGGATAATAATATGTGCTGGTATTTTTTTTTAAAAACTGTCGGAAATTTCTAGGATAATAATATGTGCTGGCATTTTATTTAAAAAAAAAACATGTCGGAAACCCCTAGAATAGTAATACGCGATAATTTAAAACAAAAAAAAACCCATTGCGAAACAAAACAAAAACGAAGTTTGGCAAAACTATGTGAAAAAAGACCCTAAAGATATTGAACTTTTGAGATGCTTTGCCATAGGTCTCAAATATCCGAAACATTAGCTTTTTTTCCTAAATTAACGATACCTGAGAAGATTAATTATACTATTTCAACTTCAGAGTGAAAAAAGAAAACAAAATGTTTCTAGAACCGTAGCTGAAAAAGTTCAAACGTGAAGAGGCAATTCTGAATAAAGGTACCACTTCTCAAAAGTATAGTGCTTTGGATTTTGTAACAGAAGTAAAGATTCTTTCGGAGAAAAAGACTGGAGCAAAAGACAGTGTTTTGACTCATACTAACAATTATAATTCAATAAAATGTCAAAACAATGGAAGCAATAATATTATCATGATTTCGAAGAGTAAAAGCTTGATGGGTTTTAAATAAGTTATTGAAAAATACTGGTGTAAAATGTGTGTAAGCTGTCAAAATGAGGTCACTAGTTCACACACCACTTACAAGTATCATACTAAATATTCAATGAAAGGCTTCGGTAACTGAGTAAGAGGTCTTTTCAAGTAGTTCACTTTAAGGTCCACCTTTGTGTAGTTACTCTTGGTCTGAAGCCCTCGGTGCTTTTTTTTTTATTGAAAAAAAATCATATAATATAATACTACAACTTGGACTCATTCTACAACTCCGTCCAACTTAGGTTTGATTCTACAAGTTATCACTGACATCCTCCCATAATACACAACGACACTTGACGAGCTTAGAAAGCAGAGGCTGTCGAACTCACAATGACACCACAGCTTGAACCGTTGTTGTGATAAACTGCTGATTGAGCCCACCTTTACATTACAACGACCAATTGATGGTATAATACCGTCGTCTCTGCTATTGCTCTCTAGAAATCGACGACAATAAGCTTGATTCACGCGCAACTTTCTGTATTTAGCCTGTACCGACGAGATCGCCCACTCATTAACTCAGTAAGAGGATACTTGAGATTCTACGGCCGACCTTTTCCATTATTGTTGATTGTACTATTTTATCCCTCCTCCCCTACTTTCCTAGTACTAACAATAACTAGGCTTTACCTCTTGGTGCGACGCTCACAGCGATACCCTGTATTAGTTACTTGAATTAAAATCTGGATTGTGAAATTAGTAGCTTAGTCTATAGAACATAATAATAAAAAGTGTCTGGGTTTTGAAATTTTCGGTTTGTTAGCTTAATTTATTTTTTAATTTTGGATAGTTCAGTTTTAAATAAAAGAGCTGAGGCGACGTTTAACTCATCAACGGTGAATTTCTACTCTCTCGCTCTCCTCATCTCTTTCGTTATTTCACTCTCTCCATATCTCTTACAGATTAACGTTTTTCCCTACATCTCTTTGCCTGTTTGTGTTTGCCAAATCTATAAACTTTATAATTTTGAATAATTTTTTTTTTTAGTTTTTGATGGCTCATCTCCCCATCCTGTCTGTTTTTCACCCTTTTCTCCGCCAGACCTCCTACTCTCTTCGTTTGTTCCCTCTAACTTTCACTCTCCATCTTTAGCTTTTTGCCTTTTTGTCCATTTGTCTATCTGTACGCATCTTATGTATGCCTGTTTCTTTCTCCTTGTCTCTGTCACCCTGTTTGTCTCTCCCTCACCCATTCCAAAAAGACTAATAAGTCCCACCAAAGTACAATAAAGGTGATGTAGAAACTGAAAACTGTCGGGGCAAAATCTAGAAATCACAGAAAGGATGCAGGTTCAGAAATAAAAAAAAACCACACAGCCATTAGGTTGGTGCGACTTTGCTCTATCTAATGTCTTCATCTGCAAGACAACCTTTATAACTTTTTAGTCCCTTTTAGAAATTTCCGGTCCCTGTTTGTTTCACGCCCCTTCCATAAAAACTCTCTGAGAGGAAGGTCAAAGGACAGTCTCTCCCTTTAAAGTTTTCTCTTTAGACTGTCCGGTGTAGCTCTGATGTCAAGATAACCAGTGCTGTGGCCGACGAATTAACGGCAATAACTTGTCCTTCTCTACACGTTTGGTATCAGATGTATATTGTCCAGGTGTAAAATAAGAAAGGTAGTGCGTGTGTGCAAGAATTGAATTGAATTGAATTTATTCAGTATATAAGGCCATCGGCCCAAATTACAATAGATGTAAACGTATTCATGAACGTATATATATTATAACATATACTGGTTCTTTTTTTATTACAATGATACATCAGAATGGACATTTATATATACACATATATTATAATATAGACATACATTATATGTACATAGTACGTATATTATACGTACACAGATACACACATATATATTATGTATACATACACATTCATACCCATATACACCCGTGTGTGCAAGAGAGAGGTAGAGAGAGAGAGAGTAAGAAAAAAAGGAGAGATAGAGATAAAGTGGACGGGAGAGAGAGACGAAGAGAGAGAGAGAGAGAGAGAGAGAGAGAAAGAGAGATACGTGTGGAAATGTGAGGGACAAAAATTAAGAAAAGTGTGTGTGGGGGGGGGGGGCGAAAGAGCACCTTGATGCCACCCTCCCCAACCTCTCACATCTAGGCTCTCTATTTCTCTTCTTTGCGTAATTCGAGCAAAGTTGCGTTTATTATTTATAAGTATATTGTGTGTGCTTAGTGAATTCAGTTCTGTGATGCAGTGTAAGTGCTTGACGTAGGCTAAAATGTTTGGAATGATGTCCTTTTAGACTTGATACAGCACCTTCTACTACTTTATCCTTTGCACCTAAAACACAGCTTTCTTGTGAATCTCCATTTCTTATTAAACACGACATTTAGGCTAGCAATTTTCCGTTTACTTTTGTGTCTTTCATGATCTTTTTTTTATCAACATATGAATCAAGGGCGAGGCCATCGAAATAAACAAGCCAGGTCATCCAAAAAAAAAAATAAATAAACAAACACATTGGTGTATACAACTTTTTTTTAATGTATAAATATTATTTGACTTTTTTCGAGTTACGGCAACAGTTAGTCCAACTCCGAAGAACTTAAAGGCGTCGGCCCATTTACTTCGAGTCGGACCCGATTGTCTAAGCCACAATACCCAACAGGCCTGGCAGCCTCAACTGGAGCATGGGAGTTCCAACGATCTATCTTATTTGAGCTGAACATAAGGTAAAACAAAAAAATCTCAACTTAATCTTTCCTATTGTGGAACGGCCCACTATTAAACGTAAAGGGATTATGTTCCGACGTGTATTACGACGGTCTAGATAAGAATAATACTTTCCTATGTCTACTAACTTGACTTGTTCTACAAAAGCCTCGCTGATATCTGTATAAACATCTTGGGGAATCTTAGCAGTCGTTGAAAATTCAAAACAGCAGCCTAGATTATACAAAAGAGCTAGGCTTTTATAGTGTTTAGGCAAACCAAAGACGATTATAGTTAACTTTGAAAAGAGCTGACACTCCATGCAGGCATCACGAAGAATACGTGCACAGGCACGAACTATTTCGCATCTTTTGGAAAAGGTCAATAATAATTAAATTTAATGAATGGTTCCGTAGACAAAGGAGCTGCTTTTTGTATTTAAGGAAGAATTTTTCATACTTCAGAAACAATGGTAGGCGCGAGGAGACACGTACATAAATAACAGTTTCACCCGCTTCCCAAATTCGTTTTTTTTTTTATCTAAAAGAAGATCTAGAATCTAGGTTAAGTTTATAAAAATATGACTTAAATCTTTCAAATAAAAACTAGATTATTATCAATATTTAGATCTAGATCTAGAAAATATCTTGACGTATGTTCATAACCGCAACACAAAATTTATCTAGCGTCAAACATGTACATTAATTATAATACATGTGCGTAAACACTATTTAAGTGTGATTTTTTTTTCTCTTGCACTTTTCGCGTTTAAAAGAATCTCTGGAAAACAATCTGAATACAAAAGTGAAGCTGAACTTCTGATTAGCTTGGTCCCCTCTTTCTTTTTTTTTTTCAAGTACATGTAAAAAGATTTGCCTTTAGAAGTGAGAACTATAGTTTCTTAGTTTCTTTTCATTCATGCATGTTAACAAAGAGCTCCTTTCTTTTTTTTTTCCTGTTTGTTTCTTTGTCAAAGATAAAATTGATAACGCAAGTAGCAAGGTGCTAATAGTACAAGGGCGGTTGATAAAACGTGTTTTTTCAAGTCTAGAGACGTCATACGTCTTTATCATTTGATAGATTTAGCGATATACGGCACGTTCGTTTTGTTCCTGAAAGCGAAACAATACACACGCACCAGACTGATCAAGTTAAACGACCTTGTGGAAGCCAACTTGCGCTTCGAAAGTTTCTATGAGTATATTTTCCAGTCATTAATTAAAACGAAACAAACAAGGTAGATGATTATCTTATCAAATTATGCCTATCAGACAACGACCACGTAAGTGTAGATTTTCCGATGGTATTTGATGTCTCCTAAGCCGATTCGATCTCCCTATAGGACTTTACATTATCTCTATAATCTTTCCAAAAAATCTATAGAAAAATATCAACACACACAAAACAAAAAAAAAACAAGAAACAAAAAACAACAAAACAAATTTACTTTTTACGGGTTTTACAACATTAAAATTCGCACTTTAAACCCATTACATGTACTGTTAATTTTACATCGGGCTAAATGTAGCCATAGAATCGTGACATTGCGTAGACGTCATCATAAAGTATAATAAACGTCAAAGAAAGAATAGAAGTAATTCTTTTCCACTGAACGATGAACCGCGAAAGCCTCAAAACATACTCTTTGCTCTATTCTTTTCCTTTTCTTCAGCTAGACAAGAGACTGCCATTAAATCTTTTCCAGCTCTGCGTTTCTTGAATAGCAGAAAGCCAGGGTAGAGAACTCGGGGTCTTTGAACATGGTTCGACTTTGTGTTGCTAAAAGATAGGTTTGTTTCTGCGTACGTGATCTAGCTGAAAAACTGAAGAAAGGAAGAGAGTAATTTATCAATGTGACTCTAAACGCGTATCCGAAACATGAAATAAAAGAAATCCACAAAATTTGCACAGAATGACAGGTCATTAAAAAAGGAGTGTCAAGGAATAATTTATTCAAAGAAATATTAAACTTTAACTTTACCCTATACTTTATGAATTTTTAGAAATTTTAATGCTTTATGAAAAAGAAAAAAAAGCCCAAGTTTTCCTTGACTTTGCAAGTGAATTCGAAATTTATTTCAAAATAATTGCTCTGGTTGTATGGTTAAGTTTATTGGTGTATAATTGTTGCACACTTTTAGTTACAATTTACATATACATCGAGAGATATAAGTCTTGCGACCTTTTTCCTCTTCAAGACACTTAAGGTCATTAGAGTTTTAAAGTAAAAGTAAACGTCTTAAAAGTTCAAATAAATCATAGCTAAGGCGAGCCAGATCATCAATTCCAATTTATTGATAAGTGTGGGAATTTCCAAACTTTGGGAAAGAGATTGGTATTGATCAAAGAGATCGATTCGAATATTTATTGGAAAGTGCGTAGAATGATCTGGTGATAGTTTCGGTTGTTTCATTTCGTCGAGTTCAACAGGTGTTCCCCATTAAACCAAGATGTTTCGGAGCGGACATTGATAAAGAGAAATCATGCTAGTGCGCGAGTAATTTTAAATTCGCACTCTAGCACTTTTGAGAAGGTTGGGCATTGGATATCAATTACGTCTAGGAATGAAGAGCAGTTTTATACACACATAAAATTGAAAGTTCAACTAAAGAATAAAAGGCAAGGTTATGAATCTTTAGTAATTCATTTTACGTAAACTGACAAACTGGTATAGATCAAATAAAAATTCGAATATACCCTCTTCCTCTCTTTCAAAAGCTGTATTTTATCCCTTAGGTATGTCTTTAAAAATTTTTGGAAGAAAACACAACTTTTTATTTCCTTTCTAGTCCTGTACCTTTCTTTCAATTCCTCACTTGGTGTATCTTTTGAAGCTTTTGTATCGAACCTCAGGTGAAACAGTGTAAAGGCGTGAATCTTCTGTGACAAGATATTAATTTTATCATAAAGTGTAAAGTTGATATCGATTAACCCTTGTTTCGTTGGCCGAAGGGGATATTGAAAATAATTGATTGATTGCTCATGCTTCAAAAGAAACGTTTAAAGCGAGGTATTAAAAGCACCGTTCTGATAGGCCATTCCTTGAGAGGCGACATTTTTATTACAATATCTCTCATCTCTTTTTTTTGTCTCTTTAGCCTCATTATGATGTACAATGCTATGATGATGTCTGCTTTTTCTTATACATTTTGGCCTCTTTATAAAATAATTTTGGCCTGTTCAGCATTAAACCAAAATTTAGAAATTTGTAATGAGAACGATTTAAGTCTAATACTATTAAAAAAACTTTATATGAAACCGAGCATCCCGAAATGGTGCATATTAAAGTGGGTGTATTCTCTGTTCAAATACACGTATTTTCAGATGCGGTAGACTGGAGCGCAAGAGGCCTTATTTTTATGATAAAAAAACTTCCGTCCATGTCTTTATCAATCGCTCTTTTAACGTTTATGTCTCTATGTTAACGATCATGACTTTTTTTTAAAGAGATCTAGTCTCAAATTAAACAAACGACAACGAAACCCCCATTTTTAAAAAAACTTAAAATCTTTTCGAGCGAATATGAAAAGTTATACGTCTTAAATTGCAAAAAGAAATTGAAAAATCTTAGGTATAAAGTGTCCACATAAAACTGCTAGTAATTGAAAAAATCAGGTGTTTGGATAACCAGTAAATAAGATACCGGTGGCCAACCTACTCATCTCATTATGCTCACCAAAAGCTACTCAAAGATTTCAATCTCGTCAGAGGAGAGCATTTTGAGACCATTTATAGTTTTTTCTGACTTCAATCTAGTAAAAATTAGGTCTACGAATTTTCTAGTTTTTCTTTTGGTTGGCTGCTTCGACAGTTTTACTCCTTTCCCTAACTACCGAATTTAAAACTTGTCATTCTGAAAACACTGCCGTTCATACTGTTCATTGTGCTCGTTGCCTCTGGTTGCATGTTGGTCATTAGATTGTGATTTGAATATTCAGATTAGCAAACCAAGCTTAGATACTTAGTGGAAAAAAAGGATAAACATAGATAAACTAGCCTATCGCCAGAAAGGAAAGACAGACAGGCGTAAAGCTTTCTCTATGTGCCCATTTACTAACACGGTTTCTCCTCATATTCCTAGTCAACTAAATTTTATTGTTGCTTATTTCTTTTCAAGCGTTACACTCTACAAATTACAAAAATATCATTATCTCGTTAAGTCGCCTGAAACTGGACCAGCTTGGTCTCTATGGCCTTCAAGTGATTTTTTTCTCGGATAATTGTCTTTTTTCATTTGTTTTTCTTATTTAAATTGTACACTATTCCCTATTTACTTGTGTCTTTTTCTTTCTCTCCCTTACATTCTTAACAGCAGCTTTTCAAAATGTATTTAACAAAAAAAAAAAGAACAACAAAACACATTCTAACCAACGATGTTGCAGAACATGCTTGAAGTTAAAAGATTTTTATGTTCTTTTTCAAAACAGAAAGGCATGGAAAATATGTATAAAAAAAAATGAAACAGTTCCAAGATTTTCTCTTGTGGAAGAGGAAATATTGTTGTCTTAGCGAAGGAAAAAAAAATTGTTTCAAAAAATGAGCCGGTGCATACGGCTGCCTTTCTATGCACTGGCAAAAGTTGTTCATTTTGTCTTTGAAAGCCTGTAAGCAAGGGCGTATCGTTCTAGTCTATAGAAACGCTCACCGGAACAGCCTAGTAAATGGGTGTCAAGAAAACGTTTTTAAGCAAAACACTTTTGCGCATACACGAAAATCGCAGTCTATCTGTATGCGGCAGCACATTTCCGCCGCAATGCCTCATTACCTTTCTAAAGGCCGCTGCAAGTTTTTATTACTTCGACAAGCTTGCTATTTCAGTCTCTTAAACGCATTCGCTCTATTGGCGGTTAGAGAATCGTACGCTCTTAGGTGCCTTTTTGCGCCCCGCTGATCATCTCAAGAAAGGAGATAGAATGCCAGATCTTAATGAAGCGAAGGCGGAACGCTCTCTCCGTCGCCGAGATCTGTGAATATAGCTTGGCTTGTTATTAGTATTATAGGCCATTAATTTCACATCCAGGAGCGTATCAAATACACGTTTATATGATTAATAAGGGGGGAATCTATCGACCAGACAGGCCGTAAAAAATGTCTTCACAATTCAGTTGAAAGAGGGTTTTCAGGTTTTTCTTACGCTTCCACAAAAGCATAAGCTTAAGATCAAAAGAAACGGTTATAGTTGGTTTATTTTTGTGATATTTTTTTCAAATCTAAATTCAGCCTCTGATCTTTTGCAGTTGAAAAGAATAAAATGGTAACGCATAACAGGTAAAACATCGATCCTTTTCAACCACCAAAGCGAAAATTGAACGATTTAAGGCCAATAATTGCCGACTCTATGAATAATGATTTTAAGTGGAACACCCAAGAAGAACCCGTTTCATCTTATACAATTTGAAAGTCTTCATAATTTCTGTCTGTCACGGGCTAGACAAAAACACATTCATTGATTGGACAGGAACATTTCATACCTCAAATATAGGCATTGGTTTGATGTTTTCATATTAAATCTGTATATTCTTTGTTGTTGAGTCATCTATTTACAATACTTGACACAGTTTTGGATTTACCTAAACGTTCTCAAGAGGTTGGCATAATTAAACTTTTCTCTGTGAACGTTCACACAGTTTTACAACACCCCTAAAGTACTCAATAATTATTATTATGCTTCGTTCTTTCCGTTTTCTTTAAACTGTGGTAAGCTAAGTAAAGTTTCATGGGCCTATGCCAAAAAAAAATCCTAGGCATGATAACATGAGAGCAAACCAGTCCCATTTATTTGAATGAGAACAGTATGACTTTGTTGATGAGCTTAAACCAAAATAGGGCCGGGTTGTATCGCATAGACTGTAACCCTTATATTTTTTTTAACTCTTAAGCCTTTACTACATTCTTCTAATTTGAAAAAGAATGAAATAATTTTCGCCACAGCTTTACCCGTTGATCGTGGTGTACGGTTTTAAAGAAAACAAGCGTATTGATTTGTAGTTAAAAATACTTGACTCGTCGTTTTTCAGCTATAATTGGGAAAAGTGCATGTCTAATAAGTGGAGTGTGATGACATGTCAAGCTATAGGGCTGAATATTTTCTTATTAAGAGAGAAAGTTACGAGGCATGGCCTTGGCTCAATATTAAAGTTCCAAATGATAATGTTTGTGAAGGTAAATGCATAAATGCATTTGTATTAGTATCCGATTGCCTACGTGAATACTTTGTGATCCAGAGATAAAAGAGACCTTTAGCACACGCACCGTGTCTCACTACGCGTACGTAAAAATCGCGAAAGCAGATTGAGTTACTATAAAAATAATGAAACCAGTTTCTAAAAATAGAACGTCTGTGGGTCTATTTTTAGAAACTGGTTTCATTATTTTTATAGTAACTCAATCTGCTTTCCCGATTTTCACGTACGCGTAGTGAGACACGGTGCGTGTGCTAAAGGTTTGTAAATCGACAAGTTTTGAGTCTTGTGTGATGATCCGAAAAATTGGATTTCAAAAGAATTGTTCATTTTTTTTCTGATGTTGTTTGCTATCAGAGTTACATCACTCTTTGGTTCTAAAATTAAGTCGTTCATCGCTTATTCAAAATGATTTGAAGTGGACAAGAGGATGCTAAACTTGATAGAGTAAACTATTGCTGTAATTTATGCCGCACTTGTCACAGTCTCTTTTTCTTCATGAGTTGTCCGTGGTTAAAAATTAATGCCAGAAAAAAGATCTTTAGAACAAAGTCATTGTGTTTCATACACCGATTCTTTTTACACAGATCGGTAACAACAACCTGAATTCGGTATTTATTTATGAATTTTATTCACTTTGAAGGAGAGGGATGAAATAAAAAGTTTTAAATTAATATAGAACAATTTTGCAGCTTTACTGCAAGCCTACAAAACATAATACCAGCTGTATTTCTTCAAGTCCGGAGATTTATTAAAATGAGCTATTTTCTTTTCCGTTTTTTTTTAAATCCAAACGTCACATTGTGTTAAAGTCTTTAAAAATGCAGTCATAAAGTCACAATTTTAAAGTCATGTACGATGCTGACTTTGACTATAAATGAAAATCACTCAATTTTGAATGTTCTAATTAGCCACACAATGCATAGCCAACCCATCGCGCACGACAAATACAGGTATAATATATATCATATATAGATAATAAACTACGATTTTCAGCCAAGAGACAATTGTCTTGTGACTCACCTGTGTGAGGCATCCTAGAGATGTCCACTGCCAGGTCGCTAGGACAATGAATGTTGATGATGGATGCCACAAAAGCCCTTAGCTGTCACCTACGAAGAATCGTACAGGTTGGAAGAAGATCAACCAGTTCCTTTCCTTCTTTTAAACACGACAGCAAAAAATCTCAATCACGTAGTACGTAGAATTTGAAATCGATGGCTCATGTAAGACCTAGGTCGGGTTTGAGCTGTTAAGACGGTACCATGTTCTATCTTCTAGTCTGGACAAGGACCATCTTCTTCCAAGGGTATTCAGTAGCAATCTGTAGCTGAGTGTCTCGTCGACTCATAGAAGCGTCCTAGCGAGTACGGCTGGTCTATGGCAACAGTGTAGTTAGTGTCCCAGGAGGAAGGATGAGTCCTTGGAATCGAGTCGTTAGTTTGTTTCCTTCTGAAGACCTCTGGAAAGAGACGAGACGAGACGGGAAAATGATAAAATATAATTTATTATTGTTTATTGTTTCTACAGTCTATCAGTCTGTCTAACTAATTAAAACAAAACAGCCACAAAACGTATTTCATCGATGGACAGAAAAGGAAATAACACGTTTCTAAATTAAATAAAACATTTTGTCTTCATTGTAGCTTCATGATTAATAGAAAAAAATATGGACTGGGCTTGTAAAAATTTCAATAAATCAATTAATCAAAACATTAATAGAAAATGAGACTTCAAAAAGATTTTAAGATTGTTGGTCTTTCTGTCTTTCTACCTGTCCGTCTCTCCTCTCTCTCTCTCCCTCTCTCTTTCTCTCTCTCTGTCTCTCTACTGATATTTTTTTAACCTTCTCTCAATTCTTTTCTTCAGCAATGATTCTGTCGTTGTCTGTCTCTTAGAAATTTTTTATTTTTTTCTCGATGACTCCTTTTTATTTCGAATAACGCATTTAAATAAATTGCGTATAGATTAAAAAAAAAAACTACATGGTCAAGATTCAAGTTTAATGTTTTTATGTTCTCTGAATTCTATCAGTTTATATAAAAAAATAATCTATGTGTTAAAATACTCCTTCATTAAAAAGATTACTCTTTTTTTTTTAAATACAAAGTATTACGCCGTGGAGACAGGGGCGGGAGAAATTTAAAGTAGCAATAATATTCTTACACTCCGTGATAATTTGAGAGTAAATTTATTTTGTTAAAATCATGACAATGTGGGCTAATTTTGTTAAGCACTCTCTATGTCGACTGAGTAGTTAAGAGTTATAAATAATAAATCCAGGAAATAAAACAGTGCCTTGCAAAACTCATTTCCGTTAACAAAGGTCCCATGCATAGCTTTGATAATTTTTCATAGAAATAAAGACGATCCTATCGATGCCAAAATATCTTTATAACAATACAGTCATGGATGCCCGTGAATAAATTGCGGTTTTAATACCTATTTTTCCCCATCCAAGTTATCCTCCAATCATGAATAATCTCACCTCTTTTCCCCCATTTTTTTCAATTAGAAAATTATATCATTAAAAAACGCGAATAAAGCTGTCGTTAAATCCGAAATAAAGATGCTGAAAGCCTTAACCGACACCACCAGATTTTTATCGACTCATTTCCAATTTTACGGAAGGTGTCAAATTTTACTCCTACTCCGACACCCATTAAAAGTGATGCGCCTAATTTTAAACTTCTTCCCCATGGACACCCAAAAAGTTTCTGGATTTTCGCTACACGCACATATTTTACTGTCGCTGTTACAAAGTCGTCGTGAAAGCAGTAACGGTGTCAAACTAAATTGACTTTTTGTTCCGCTGGTCTCCGTTTCTTTGTCCTCCCGGCGGGAGGGGACATTAATTGAGACGTTCAGTGAACTCGTTCGGATACTCTCCAATTCAAACAACGACTGCTCCCCGCAAGGCACCTGGTTGCTCCGTTTTTTCCGGCTCTACAGGAGGTAACCCCGATGCTCTATTACTTTATTTTCCTACTTGAAATGGTTGTAGTAAGGTTTCATTCGTCGCCATAGAGAACGTAATCTCTTCTTGGTGTCATCTTGTTTTAGTGGGACGAGGCTTTGCTTCAAGACTGGCCCTGGAGCACGTTTAATATGCTAAAGTGTAAAAGATTTGATTTCTGTATACGATCGCAACTCCAATAATAGGGGACTTCCAGAATAACCCTTTTCTAACCGATATCACTTGTTTTCTCATTCTGCCTTTTCCTGCCAATCATATTCTAACCATTCCTACCTACCCAAGAGCTTTCTATCTATGAAAGTTTAAAACTGCACAAGTACTAGTAATAAAGTTGCTCAACGTTTTCAATAAAACGGGGCTATTACCTAAAATTGTAAAGTTACCTACATTTTCTTGGCTTGCTGCACATGCAGTATTACTATCTATCTATCTATCTGTCCATCTATCTATCTATCTATCTATCTATCTATCTATCTATCAGTCTATATATCTATCTATTTATCTATCTATCTCTCTGTCTATCTATCTATCTATCTATCCATCTATCTATTTATCTATCTATCTATCTATCTATCTATCTATCTATCCAATCTATCTGTCTGTCTATCTATCTATCTATCTATCTATCTGTCTATCTATCTATCGAACGATTAAATCCATAGGTTCCTCTTTGTATGAGTTTATTGAAAGGCCTCATTTCAGCTGCTAAATTTTATAATTATTTCTAATGCATCTTTTGATTTTTTATAGACACCTCCAAAATAGCCAACTCGTGTCGCGTCTCATCTAAAATTTGGAATAGATATAAGAGAGGACATATCGCCATTTGAGGCGTAATTAGACTTTTTTTTCAAATGCTCTTCAATTCTCACAAGAACCAAAGGCTCTTGGCAAAGGTTTTTATTTAACTTTCGAACGCTGCAACACCTAAAGGTTTGTTTTTTGTTTGTTGTTTGTTAAACAATGAGTCAGCCCTGACTCCTTAAATAAGTCAACTACTTTCGCATGGCCTCAACATCTGGTATAAAAAATTTTAATATAGTGTTCTAAACCGGGTATTTCCGATGAACCAGTCACGATAACGGAGTTTAGAAGTGCTAAGGCGCAACTGTGGGAACTGTTTGCCCTTTCTTCATGGGGGCTATCCACTGGAGCGCGTCCAATTTGTTCGTTAGTACCCTCGGTTTAACAGAGCTGCGCTGGATGCCCTAGTGACTTTATCGTCCTCCAAGCAACGCTGCTACATGTAGAAACCCCAAACAGAGAAAGGGTTACCTGGTCGATGGTCTCACGAACATGAAAGATGGAGAATAAAAAAAGAGAAAACCCATAGGCCCTTGCATAAGGGGGAGCAACCAGATGACATCTGGCGAGAAAATGGACTCAATCAGGCGACCAAAGGTTACAGTCTTGCAGTATCGAGAAGTGACAAGGGGTTATGTCCGTGTTAAACATCTGAGTCGCTTAGGAGACATGATATATGAACAATTCAGGAAAAGTTAGGAAGTTGTGGAAACAAAGAAGCTGAGAGAAAAGTTACTATTAGAGATCAAACAGTTGACAGACCTTGATAGAGAAAAAAGAAAAGGTGAAAATTCTGGGAGAGGACATGTAGGAGTTTTTAACACGCCACACTTTCGCCGAGGTCTTATAAGTTTTTGAAGAGTATCACACCTAAAGCAGCTGCACAAGCCATAACTGCGGCAGGTCAAAACTCTCCTGGTAACTTAGGTGAAATTTGGTATCATTAACTAAACAACCTTTTGTAAAGTCACAGGGCACGGCCGGATAGATTGGTTCTACAACATCCCTTAGAAAAAGAAGAGAATATTGCGACCCACAATAGTAGGTCTAATGTTTGGGAAGTCCCACAGAGAGCATGGCAACAGACAGAGGTAGCAGAGCTGGTACTGTTACAGATGCTTGATTTTTATGTTTTGGCGAACATCTGTAAGGTTAGGAAAAATGTAACGCCCACTATCAAAATTGATAGTTACTGTGGTAAACTTACACCTGGCATCGGATCTTGTAGGAATAATTGCGAACATTTTAAAGAAGTTTCCGTTGCGTTGCTATAAAAGGAGTCGGGTAGCGTTGATGGTCGATTTGAGAAAAATTCCTATTCCTATTTTTTGCGTAAAACTTGATCACCCACTTTTTACGGCATTTATTGAATGTTTTTGTTTATATCTTTCGCCATATACGCCAACATATTTATTAAAATAGATACTGGAATTATAATTTTATCTTGGACTCAAAGACTGCTTGGTATGTTCTTAAAGCCGTTTGCGATGAAAACTCGTGAAGTGCGGTTTTTTGATTTTTTTGGTCAATCTGATCTTCCACCTTCTAAATGCAAAAGCTCAGGACGAAATCAGGATAAAAAAGAAAAAAAGCAACTTCACCACCTTAGGCGTAGAGCTATTTTAGAAATTATCAGGTAATTTATTTAAAAAAAAACCCTCAAAACTATATCTACTTTGTGGGGCACTACACATTTTGGTTATCCCTGTGTTCGGCTCCTTACTATCCTATTTACCTGTTGGAACTGTCGCGATTTGTGTAAAACAAGGAAGCTTTTCATTTAATTGGAGCTGTACAGCAAAACTAGAAAAGCGGATTGGTTTATTATGAAAAGGCTTACGGTGCCCTGGTTCTAACAAGGGCTATTTAAATACTGATATTCTAACATGAATCTTAAAAAAATAGTGGTCTATTGCCTCCCTCCCCTCATGCCACTCCCCCAAACAATAATGTGAAAATCAAAAAGAAAAGTTGGAAACAGTGGCAAAAGCAACTTTTTCTTGCCTTTCTGTGTTCTTTGATCCTTATAAAAATATTACCCAGAAAACACAAAGTGTTTATAGAATTACCTTTACAAAATAAAAAAGCAAGCAGATACATTAGTATACATGTATCATTGTTCCCACAGACAGTTTTCTCACGTCAGGCCATCCCATGTCCAGTGGCCTGTCTCCCACACGGCCTCTTAATGTTCTTATTGTGGTTGACCACATCCGCTGTTAAGTGTAGAGAATAGTCTCTTCGATATTAGGAACGAGCTTTCACAAAGAGTAGTGGAACTTTTCTAGTGTCAATCATAGGGCGGTTTTACTATTAACGTTAGCACAGAGCCATGCCGATGCATGTTTATGGAAATAAATAATTTCAAAGACAATATTATGACAAAAATAAAGTGTGTTTAAGCGCTGCTTCTTGATCACAAGCTTTTAAAATTTACGCGACAGAATCAACATTAAAGATACTTTTTAATTTTTTTTCCGTATTAGATCTTAAATTCTCTATAAATTTAGAAACATCTAAACAAGACCCTTACATCTAGGTCTCGATTTGAAGTCGACTAGGTTACATTGTCATTGATAAACACCACTCACCCCTGATTTAGCCAGATAGTAAAAAAAAGGCAACGTAAATGAACGCTCTTAGAACACTTTTGATTCTCAAATACCGCACCAAAGCAGTGACCACATGGTAGACAAAGATCAGTCTCGTTTTTCTTTTTCTGGGTGTTAGAAACTTGTAAGGTTATTTCACGGAACATAATATACATGTAGCACCTCTTATGCAATTGTAATTTTCGATTAAAATTTTACTTTCACAAAAAATTGGGAAAAACATTCTTTTTTAGGAAATGTCATCATCTATCACTTTATCAACCTTTTTCTCTATATCTTTGCTTTCTGGTCTTTGTGTTCTGCTTTCTATAAAAAAAAATCTTGCAAAATCTTACATGAACACTGCCTGCAGTACTTGCTAAACCTGCATTAGTATGTGCCCCAAAGTCTACTTCTAATTTAAAGACCCCCCCCCCCCAACTGCACTACTAGCATGCATTTCATTCAAAGTATAATTCCAAGTCAATACATAGTCAAAGTCGCAATTACTACAAGAAACTTATTCTTCAGATAAATAAACAGGCCTTTGTTTAACCATTTCAGTAAAAAAAAGGTCAATATTCTCTCCACCTACCGCAC